>JAGXJF010000105.1:0-64248 GCA_019208055.1 Stipa capillata | reverse complement strand
TAATAAGGGGGTTCTGCACTAGTATCCCAAACATCTGGGTCTATGGCGATAAGATGCATTTGCATCTTGCTTTTCCAGAATGCATAGTTAGTTCCATCAAAGATAGGGATTTTACCCTCATAGTCCGACATCCTTTAAACTCTGGCTGTTAGGCCAATTCAAAGAGTAACCTGCTCTGATACCAATTGAAAGGATCGTAGGTGCCGACTAGAGGGGGGTGAATAGGAGGCTAATCAATTTTAAACAATTACTTCAGTTTATCAAGATTTAAGGACTTAACTGGTTGAAAGGGTTTTGCTAGCTATGTAACAGGTCAACTACTCAGGCAGTATTTGATATGTAAATTAACACACAGCTGTCACACAGGTGGCTAACACAGGTAAGCTAAAAACCCTAAACAGATGTATATGAGAGATAGCTGTGTAACAGGTAACTGGCACCGATATGAGATAAGCAATAACGCAACTGTGACACAGCTAGATTAACACAGGCAATGAGATAGGATTGCAGCTAGGTTATATATAACAGTGGATCACATAGGCATGCAAATCAGATGAGCAAGTAAGTACAGAAAGAAAAGTACTCAGAGAGACAAGGGATTTTTCACCGAAGTTTCCACTCTTTTCAGAGATGGTACGTCTCCGTTGGAGAGGCTACTCTGAAGAGATGGCCAGCACTGAATCGTGCTTGTTCTCGAGTACCTGAGTTTTCAGATCTCTTTCTCTTGCTTGTGGAAGTCTTTTCGCCTTGCAGCAGGTAGACTTCAGATCACCTTCACAGACTACTGTACCAGCCCACACAAGCTTGGGTGGTCACAGCAACTCCTAGCCTGTCTAGGAGTAGACACTCCAAGAAAGAATCTGCAACAACAACTCTTGGAGGAACCAGTGCTCTCAGCTCAAAGCTCTAACTCTCACTTGAACTAAGACTTAGGAAAGATTTGCTTCTGTTCAGGAGAAAAGAGGTTTGCAACAGTCGAAATGGATTGCAGAGCTTTTTGCAAAGGTTGAGGTCTGAGACCTCTCCTGGTCCCCTATATATAGAGTCCACAGGCACCTGACCGTTACACTCATGCCACGTAGGATTAAGTGGCTCACTGGTGACAGGCACCGGTGACAGCTAATCACAACGCACAATGGTAACCGGCTCAGGCAGACCGACACCTGTGTCACCGGAGGCTGACACAGTGAAACCCTAACTGACGTAGCCTCACTACTCAGCCCGGTCCTGGCACATTACATGCCCTCAGCGCACACACTAACTCTGATGCCTACTCAGGAGAGAAGCTCCAACAGTCTTCTGACTCGGCAGACAGACTATCGCAGTGCAGTTCTCTTAGCATTTACAAGCTCTCCCCTGGCACAGAGATGTACCTGAGTCATAGAGCGGTTGTTCACCTGTGACACAGCTGTGCCACACAGGTAACTTTGGCTCTAGGGTTTTAGGAAAGCTAGCACAGTAGTGTGCTAGCACAATCCCAGTTTCACACTTGTGCAAAACTGTTGTTACAGGGCCACTGACCTCAAGACATCAGTGCTGCTGTCTAACACTCTGAGCATTGAGCCAAAAGAACCTCCAAAAATCATTGCTACTTCATCCCTCTTGATAGTACAGGTGTTTCCTAAGGACTCAAGAAAACTAGCAAACCTAGGCTTCAGCTTCCATCCACTGTAGTCACCGCCCTTGACGCATCAAGCCACCATCACCTTGCTTACAACTCCTTGCACAGCACTGGTTCCAAGGCTCGTTCTCTGGGGGAGGAGCCTTGGAGCTGAACCCCAAGAAATCCTGCGAAGTCGGGTTGCACAAACAAAGTCCGAGTATGACTCGACTACAGCACAAACTGCAAATAACAACGTCAGAAGATTGATCGCTCACCTCGCTTGGGGGGTTGGCCAAACTGAATGGTGCCGGGTGCCCGGAGGTATCCAGGTTCGTTCCTTGGGCCTTCAGCCTCCCGACCCGACGCCGTACTTCTTCTTCTGAGAGCACATCGGCTTATTCCCGGGTCACATCCTGTTGGTTGATATACTCGTACATCGGATGGACCCTTAGTTTCACAGGCCAGATCCGGCGGCTGATAAAGGTCGAGATGACGCCGACCCCGGTAACTCCAACCTGAAGCATTTGGGTGAGGTGCCCTTGAAGGACTTCGACCCTGGGGTACTCCCAATCTCTCGGAAGCTCCGTCCAGCTCGCCTTGCACTCGGGGGATGGCCTTCGAACCTCGGAAGTGAAGGCTCGAGGTTGGAGCAGTAGAACCACTCTAAGTGCTATTCCTTGTTAGATGACTGGAAGGGAAGATCTAGGTAATTCTTTATAGCGCTGGCCCTCAACTGGAACCCGGCGTCCCCTACAACAGCTGGGCTATTCTTGCTAGGCTGGGGCTTGACGACGAACAGCTGCTTCCACAAGGTGAAGTGCGGCTCTATCCCTAAGAAGCACTCGCACAGGGTGATGAAGTAGGCCACGTGTAGCACCCCGGTCAGATTAATGTTCTGCAGCTTTAATCCGTAGAAGTACAGCAGCCCACGCAGGAAGGGATGGGCCGAAACTGAGAAACCACGAGAGAAGAAGGAGGCGAGGACGACGACCTCACCCGTGTTGGGAGTGGGGAAATCCTCCCCGTCGGCAGCACGCCACTCGATCAACTCTTTTGGTGGTAGCACCCTCGCTTCCACCAGGGCTTGCAGCTTGGCCTCCGTCGCTGTGGACTTTGCCCAAGGCGCCATCAGATCACCCAGATAGCTCTCTTCGTCAAAAGTGGACCGAGGCACTAAGCTCTCCTCCTCTCCAAACAAATCCACCTCCTTGATGATGGTGTTCATTCAGCGGTGGCAAATCAGATCTAGGGTTTTTCGGAGTCCCGATCTGGATTCGGCTGGCTGAGATGGGGAGCGGATGCTTGGGGCACTACACGGCGGCGCAGCAGGCTCTATGCAGTGGCAAGATGGCTGCCGAGAAGGCGGCGCCCCGGATTTGGGGTGAGGTGGCGTTTTCGAAACTGGTGAGGCGCGGGCAAGACGAAGAGGCTGTTGGGCGCTGAGGAGACAAAGTGTGAAACAGAGTAGGGGTGAATGGTCCGTGTTGTTCCTCAATTTTATAAAGGAGAGACAACCTGGGTGGCGTGACTTTTCCGCTTCCACGAAGCGACTTTTCCGCTTCCACGGTGTGACGTTTCTGTTTCCAGCGTCTGATTGATCTAGGGTTTTCAACGGTTGGCCTTCCGGGGTTACCGGTCATTTGAATACACCCCAAATAAAGAGCAACAATAACGTGCCTCCAACGGGCCACTAGTGGTCGCCAAACAACTTGGGACCGAAATGTTACAGTTTGAAGGGTTTTGGTGGTTGACCTCCAGGGGTCCACAGCCACTTGAATACACCCGAGTGAAGGGTGGCAGCAGTGTGCCTCCAGTGGGCCATTAGTTGGACACCGAACGACTTGGAACCAAAGCGCTACAGCCTGTGTTCTGGTTCTAACATGAATTCCGAGGGTATTCTCCCAGAGGGACGCTAGCTGGACCTGAACCACTCGGCTAGCCAGGTGCCACTCGGAATTCAGTCGGGATTCATGGTATGCCCCTGCTGGGTTGATAGCCAGTCTCCATCCACTGGAAATGACCGGATACCACCAGGACTTGCCTGTTATTAGCTCACTTGCCATGATATTCCTGCCCTACGGTGAATATTACTCGGCTTTTCATTTTTATTCCACAGGAGTTCTAAGAGTCCCTCACAATCTCCCTGCAAGAAACAAGGAGGCGCGCTCAGGCGGATACCACTCAGGAAACTTGCCCAAGGGAGAAGGCAAATAACACTTGGTTTAAGTGAAGGCGCTACCAAGGCAAGTTGCAGCCAGATCGTGAAGGACTCGGGGGCTACTGACGATGACATAGCACTCGGGTATCGTCAAGGAGGACAAAGCCGGCCCTCTGGTCATAGGGTAGGCCGAGCCAACTACTCGGAGTCCGACTTCTACACAAGGGCTCATCATCAACTTGGAGTACAAGATATAAACATGTACCTACCCGATATCTTGGGTTCTAGTTGTAACCGACTGGGAGATTTACTTGTAAACCGATTTGAACTTATGTAACCCTGCCCTGGTCGACTATATAAGGCAGGGCAGGGATCCCCTGATCGGAGAAGCTGACATACTTAGATACACATAAACCCTAGCAACCTAGAGAGCTCCTCTCGAGGTCTTGCGGCATACGATACACAAGCAATACAATCCACCAAACACAGGACGTAGGGTATTACCTCTTCTCGAGGGCCTGAACCTGCCTAAGCTCTGTGTCTCGTATGCACCCATCTAGATCTGCTACGCGTACGCTGCCCCATATTCATTATTGTCGGATCAAAACACCGACACTACTCATCATCACATGCCATTTTAGAGCAACCTAGAGAGGAACCAATTCTACTTGTCTTTGCCACAAGTTGAGAATACTGTTTGTGATGAATTACTTGATGCTCCTTATGAAAAAGAAGAGTTATGTGATAATACTTCACTTATATCAATGCCACAACTAGATAATGACCATGCTACTTATATTTTGGAATCACATGTTAATGCTGAAATTCATGTTCCACGTGTTGAAATTGTTGATTTACCTCATATGGATATGATTACACATGATGAAATTGTTTCCAAGACATCACTTGATATTGTTACTGAAACCTCTAAACCGCTAGATGATTTTGCACCTACTGTGATATCATTGATTTACCTAGTGATTTAGATGTACAAAGTGCTAATACACATGATGAAAATTCTGAAAATTCTGATTTGGACGTCCCATGCTATAATATTAATGATGCAGAATCTATTTTGGGCTATCCAAGTTGTAACATAAATGATATAGAAGTTGAGTTTGGTTTTTAGATTATGCAAGCCGATAATGGCTTTGTTTTCAAGGAGGGGAGGATGATGAGGACATGACCTCCATGCATACACCCATAGCTACTCCTACTTCCACTACGTCCCGGGCTCAAGCTATGAAGGACAACAGAGATCCATTAAGATCTTCAAGAGCCGAAGAGGATTCATGTTCAAACTCTTGGAAGGAGGAGGGACGTCAAGTGATGAAGATTTCAGAACACTGAAGCCTCCATGGACATGAAGATGATGGCTGAAGACGCTTATTTGATGACCTAATGATGTTTCGGCCAAAGGGAATGCAGATGGCCAAGTCCTAGACCAGTTTTGGGTCTTTGGGAGTCGACTGGTCGCTAGACCGGCCATACAGCTGGTCAGACTAGCCGAACCAAGATAGGTTGATTCGAGTTTGTTTCGGCCAGGGGTGTTTTTCCATTATAAACCCCTTGAAGGTCTCTGTTTTCATCGGGTTTCTATTTAGACATAGTGTAATACCTGAGTTTTTAGCACCTTTTAAAACCTTGCCATTAGGGCTTATTAAAACGCTAATGTCTTTCATTTGCATTTTTATCACATGCTCTCCTCGCACCATTGCATGTCATGTAACCTAGTACATGAAATCATGCATATATGTACCTATATATGCATATGTGTAGGTGATCAAAGTTTAAGATGATCAGTTATAAAATAAAATAATGATTCCTAGTACAATTTTTCATAAAATCATTTAAAATACAAAACTGAGCTGATTTTGAACTTGAACTACAACACCCCTAAATAAATATCAGAAAAATCCAGTAAAATTTCATGGCACCCTAAACCTCTCCAAAAGCTCAAATGTGCAAAAATTTAATCTACTTCAGTTCAAAATTTTTGTACAAACTCTGTCAAGCACTTCTACCCTAATCACTTCTTCACATGAATCCTTGATCAAGAGATTTTAGAAACACTCCATAAAATTCCCAGAGGTTCCTATCTACCTCTAACACTTATCCATATCACTAGCTACCCCTGCAAAGCCCCTTATGTCCTGTTGTCATGCTAAGACCTAGCATGCCATGGATGGCATCCCTTCTCTTTTCACTTTTTCTTTCTGCCTCTCTTCAGCCATTCGGTGTTGTGGACTCCCCGGGCCCTAACCTGCCCTTGTTGACACTGTGGCACGCTGTGGAACACATCTAGGCACCCCAGGACAAGGCCATGTTGATGTGCGCATGCGCTGGCCGCACTCTGGACATGCACAGCTCGCATGTGGGCGGCATCTTCGCTTTGCCCGTCACCTAGCTGCATTACCGACTTGTCCTGGATGCTAAGCCGTCCCCCACACCACCGCTGACCTCCCCGCCGACTGGTTCCTCCTTGTCATTGGCACCACACCGGGCCCAGCTGTCTCCGGCGGCGACCTCATTTCTCCCATGCTGCCCTCACCTATATAAGGACTACCAGGGCCACCTCTTCCCTCAACAACCTCCCCTCACCTCCCTCGAGCCGCAGCCATGCCCAATTTCCATCCAGAGCCCCTCCCTCCTTCAATCCGAGAGGCATTCCACCAACACCGTCCATGCAAATTTGAGCAATGTAAACCTCCTCAACTCAATCCGCCACCACCATCTTGTTCCTCTCTTCATCCCCGACCAAAGCTCTCTCTAATTCTAGCAAGCCTCATCGGAGCTAGGAACTCTAGTACCCGTCGCTGTTGGGGAACCACCGCTGCCCTCTCCAATCTTTCCCGAGCAGTGGCACAACTCGACCAGCCGGTAGGTGGGTCCCGCTTTGGTTAAAACCGTTGAACTAGTAAGCACCCCGCAGCTATCGACAGTGGGCCTTGGGTTTTGGTTAGGCTCACTGTCAGGTTAAGTGGCCGCGCATTTCTTGAGCGAGGTTTCCTCAGCAAGAAGGCATATTCCTCCCTAGATGAAAGTGTAATGCCCTCGATTCCGCCAGTTTTCCTTTTTCAGAACTTCATTCCCACTGGTTTTGGCCGGTTCGGTTACTTTTAGGCTGGTTCTTGAAGAAAATTTTCTAGTTCTAGAAGCACAAGATTATTTCCTATTTTTCCATTCAAACACATTTGAAACTCTGAACTTATTTGAATAAGAACAGAGGTATGTTCTTGTTTGATTTAAATTTGACTTAAGCTCAAAGTCAAATAAGGTTAAAAACCAATTCCAAAGCACTTTGGCTAGGTGTTGCACATTTTTGAACTTCATAGTATCTCTATGACATAAAATAAACTATAAAGATCAACATTTCCCTCATAAGAGTAACCCTTATTTCATGTCATGCAGATATTGACTAAAGTTTGGATATGTTGAGGATGAACTTATGAACCTTGCCACTTATTCACCTCTGGACCTAGCTATAGTACTTGTCAAGTTTGTTCTAAACCTAAGTCAAGAAACAAGCTCGTTACCTTCTTTTTCTCAAATTTTTTGTGCGAGAGGCTTCTGACTCAAACTAAAAACCGTAGCAACCCAAATGCTTCCTAGGTTAAAATCATATCATGGGCATATCATGTGCACCAATTGGTTCTTATTTGGAGTTCTCGACATGGTCATTTATTCGTCGCCCAGTTACCGACACACTGGATTCTCTCGAGGAGGATCCCAAACTTCCACAATATCAACTCCAAGAGTAATACCAGTACCCCAACTTGCCAGGCAAACATCCTCGCCTTGATCATGTCACTACCTCAGGAAACACCAGCACTAAAGGGTGAGAAATGGCAATGACTGATGGGTACCGCGCCTGTTAGTAAGCTCCTGACGGGCGGAGGGCCCGTCAGTAGAGACAGATTTTCACTGACGGGTGGATTTGGCCCCGTCAGTGAAAAGTCTTCCAGCGCTGCCTGCGTGGCATCCTGAGAGGACTTTCACTGACGGGCGGGAAACTTCTGCCCGTCAGTGGTAACAATTTCCTCTGACAGGTACATATCCTGTGCCTGTCAGTGGAAGTATTATTCAGACATTTTTTAAACATATCTGAATAGACAATATTAAGCATATATAGCAATTAATAACACAAATATTAAACATATATAAGCTAGTTTACAATGAATTGAAATGACAAAGATATGAATTTATCAATGTTTATTTTCCCTAGCCCTACTCTAGGTCTATGATGCTTGGCTAGTACGAGGGCGGCGGTAAGCGGGTAATTGAACTCCCATGTAGAAATCACCGCTTGGCCGAATGACTTTGTTGTTGATAATGTAAGAGAAGGTCTTTTGGATGCGGGCAAAGTCCTTCCTCCAGTGGTATTTCTCGTTGGCCAGATCGTGTATGAAATTATTGGAATTGATCCTAGCTCCATTGCGGGTTATGGGATATGACGAACGCGTCTATGCGAGCGCAGACGCAGTACCCACATGTCACGCTACCTTCCAGCTGTTGCTTGCAAGGAAGTTGAATTTGTGGATTAGCTTTTTGCTCTGCATTCTGCTCCTCCCCCTCGCAAGTTGTATTCCCAAAAGGTGGCTTCCAGAACTTCCTTAATTCTTGAGTAGTTCCGCTTGGCACTTCTTTGGGAATCAAAATAGTATATCATTCTTGAAGGCTTGTGGATGACAATGAGGATCCAGTGGTCGCTGCATAAAAGATAGCGAATGAATATAAACAGACGGGGATATGTGCTTAAGAAAGCAAACTAGGCATGGTAGTAAGTAACTTACGGGGGATTGTAGGGTTGGAGTATGTAGTCCTTGTCCTTATGGTATATCAATGACTCGGGACCTAATTTATTAGAACCGGCATCGCTTCTCGTACATAGAACTCGTTCATGATGACCGGATTCATTATTCCAAAAACGCAGTTGGGCAGATGCCTACACTCTTGGGCTTGGTGAAGCGCCCACAGCCTGACGAGCATGTTGTCGAGCCGGAGGAGGTTGAACAACATAAAGATATATTCAAAATTGACGTCAAATGTGTCATGCTGTTTGTCCAAGAAGAAACCGTAATCTTTTGGCACCTGGACCTTAAAATGTAGCTCATATTCATCCTGATTCCATGACATCATCATGGTTGTGTCATGCAGCAGTTTCATCTGTACGGGCAACCTCTCCACCTCATCATCTGGGAGCAAGGGCTCACCTGCATCGGACACTATTCGTCAAGGTTTCTTGATAGTTTTGGCAGATGTTTGGAAGGATAAGGCTTTTTTCTTTCTTTCCTTGCTCGCCTCCTTCATAGCGGTGCCGCCCTGTTTGTATGTTCTTTTTCTTTTCCTCTCCAGCTCTGGAGAGGAGGCCCTCTTGCCTCCCGTCAATGCTTCGCCCATTGCAGCATAGAGTGTGTTTGGAGATAAGACCTTCTTTCCTGCTGTCTTCGGGTCATGGTGATGCTTGGAGCACCTTTCACGGGGCGGCTAGTCCATCTTGGGTTGCTCCTCCTCCTGGGATGGAAGGATCGGCGTGTATTGCTGCTCGGCAAGATCGTCATCCCGATCATCGAATGAAACGGGCGTAGTGCACAGGCCGAGCAGAGACGGACCGGCTCCGGTTGATGGAGAGAGGATGGTTGATGTAATAGGAGAGGACATCCCGGATATAATTATCTGATTTTTTGGCCAAAGGATGTAGTACCCCTTGCAGTCTCCTAGCTTTGTGACATCCTCTTCAGGGGCGACAGGGACTGCGACGTTATTGAACTCGGCAATGATGTGGTCCACCTACACCCTCGCCATGTGGGAAGGTATAGCAACGTTGTGGCATGTCGCGCCCCCTACTGTTGGGAAGACTAGGCCGTGTGCAACCATCTTCTTCACGCCGGGTAAAGGGATAGTGAGCTGGCATTTTGTGGGGCTCTGCATAATAAATAATGTGTCGTACCCATTGTTATCCGCACAATGCTGTGAATTAGAGCCCTCATACAAGTGATTCATGGTGGCGACAAAGCTTACAGTGATGTCGTCGACGAGATTTGGTGACTCGGGGATGACGTCGGAGGCTGAGGTGCAGCTACTCCATCCAGAAGGATAGGAGCTCTGATGTCCATGAGGATGCAAAGGTGGACGAGTTGCATCACGGGCGTCGTAGCCTCTAGGCTCTAAAAAATGTTGCGCTGCTAGCTTGCCAGCCTCCTGGGCTGCCCTTATCATCTCTTGCATAAGAGATGTTTGCCTTCCTCTCCTCCTCTAGCGGGTAGCCTCGCGGTCTTGAGGAAAGACTTCGTCCCAGATAGCGCTGCTCCTGATCCCTCGGACACGCCCTATCTTCTCCCTCGTTCCTAAAGCCTTCGAGAGATGGTCTTCCCACCACTCACTCTGGACGGAGTCCTGGGAGCTTTCAGGCTGCTGGAACAGCTGCCTCTATAAGGGAAATGGCACAAGATAAGGGCCGTTAGCGTATTGGAAGCATAATAGTATATTTCAAGAAGACATTGGGTTTAGATTATACCAAACATTCAGAAACTGCCTGAAGCTTGGGGTCTGTGATAATTGGTGACCCAGTAGCTGGGTCAGGAACTGTGTGCGCCCTCATCTAAATCTGTTTGCCAGCCGCTATTAGCGTGGCGTCCTCTTTGGCCCAAATTGATCTCTTCCCTGGAACACCTCGGCTGCCAAGATGGTGGGGGAATTTGTACTTCGCACATAGCTCCTTCCCCGGTGACTCTTCTCCTTGAATGCGTCACTCTTCTTGTCAGCAACAAACTCCTCCCAGTGTTCGAGTTCTACCTTTGGCCATTTAGTTTTAATTTTAGTTTCGAAATCGGCATCTAGCAGCTTTGTTGCTTCATATCGCCATGTCCTTAGAGTAGCACACATGATGCTGTCGGCTTTCTTTTGCACTATGGGATAGCGTACTTATTCCACAGCTTGTCGAACAGGACCTTTTTCTGGGTGTCGGTCATTTTTTTGAAGTCCCGGCATGTGATCCTGACATGCTCACGACAATGCACCCACAGGTGTTGCTGAACGACCTCGCAGCCTTCTTGGGACTTGAAGGAACACCTGTTATGCCAACTCGAGTGACGACGAATGTCTCGTTCGTCAGCTAGTTGCCTCCTCTAGGGTTGTACTATCTCTTCGGCTTCGATGGTGCTACTGACGACGGCTCGGGCGCCTCCTATTCTTCCGATCCCGACTCGCTAGACCGAGGATCGTCAGATGAGCCAGACGCACTCTCTTCATCTCACGCTGAGGGAGGTGTAGGTGCTGGAGGGAGGTGCAGGTGCTGAAGGTACCACAACCGGCTCGACAGTGGGTTCACTGGCTGGCTCGGGGGCTGTTTGATCGGTTCGGGGCGAGGCGTCAATCGGGGCCACCACGTCTAGGGGCACCGCCCTGTCATCATCTACGCGGCCTAGTTCCCGGGTTGGCGATGAGTCCATTTCTGATTAAGAAACTTAAAAAATGAAAACCATGTATCAGAACAAGTAACTAGAAATGAAAACAATGTGTTGTTCTATTTTGCGGACCGGCATGAAGTGAAGCAAGAAAAGATAAGTGTCATTTTTCAAAATACAGAGTTTAAAGACAAACCACTAAATTATTTAATGTCATGATACTACAACCAAACAATGTGAAAAAGTGTCGAAAGTAAGATAAGTTGGTAGGCAATTAGATAGTATCATAAATAAAATGTGAACACTCCAAAGCAATTGTTCTAACATAACCACTGACCCTACCGTGAAAAATAATGGAGCATTTGGGTCCTAAACAAGATATCTTCTAGAGTTGCTAATATTAGGTTGGATAGTCCTAATACTCTCTACCAAGGATTAAAAGCTAAACTTGGAATATGTTTTGTAAGCAATGTGCTATGCTGGCATGATGAAGAAAATGGAATTTTCAGGTTGTGGAGATTGGCATGCATTGATCAAAGAAGCGTCTGTGTTCTATTGTAAAGATATAAATAACACAAAGTTGGGCAAAACAATTAGCATTGATCCTTTGTTTCCTCCCCGGAGCATATGCAAGTATTCAGAACAATCCAGTCTTCATGAAGGGCAGACCAAAAATGTTGGATGCATCACTACATATTTTCACGAACGCTGGAAAGAGATTAATTCTAGGAAAAACTGCAAAAGAGAGTTTGCAAAAAATGAAATGTAGATCTATTCTCAACATGCATGGCGATCTGGAATCAAAACTCACGGCCATAGCCAAAATAATTCGCAATATCATGCCTCCATCACACAAAAGCAACATCCAACAAGCATCCTTGATGGCGATTGGCAGCTGTAGTGTTGCACTATCCATGCGATGGTGCCAGGCGTGTGAGCATGGGCTCTTGACCCTGATTCAATTTCCTCACAGCAATCCTCTCTGCCACACACTAAACCTATTATGTGCTAACAAATCGAAAACACACACAAACACACACATATAGAGCAAAAAGATGATGGGGTTGGGAGGAGGAATGGGAGTGGGGCACACACATGAAGAGTGAAACACGGTGGGGGTGGAGGGTTGGGATTGAAATGGCAGAGAGAGCAAGGAGAGGGGAGGAGGAGGCACATCAGGTGGTCGAGACACAGATCGTATATTGGAGGAGGGAGCATGGGAGCAGACGGAGGGAGGTTGCACCTGCGGATAGGATGGAGGCGGTGAGGTTGTCCGGTGGAGCCGAGGCTGCGGCCACAACAGGGCAGACTCGGGCTCGGGCGGCGTTGGGCCTCGAGCGGCGGCGGCATGGACGGGGGCTCGGGCAGTGGCGGCGTTGACGGGGGCTCGGGCGGCAGTGCGGGAGCCTGGAGGCGGGGCTAGGGCACGTTCTTCGCTGCTGGTTTAATTCAAACGCGCGAGAACTTGTGAAATTTCACCAAGTCCCCAGTCATGTAGTGTAACATATCCACTGACGGGCACATAGTAAGCGCCCGTCAGTGGAAGTCTTTCGTCCATCACTGACGGGTGACAACAAGGAGCCCGTCAATGAAAGTACAGTACCACTGATGGACCTGTTGTCATGGCCCGTTAGTGAAAGTACAGTTCCACTGACGGGCCCGATGTCATGGCCCATCAGTGGAGTTGTTTTAGGGTTTGAGACTTAGAGCCTGATTTCATTTTGCGGAGTGAAAATAAAGGCTGATTTTAGGGTTTGCAGAGTGGACTTAGGGGCTAATTTTAGGGTTCGCGAAGCGGACTTAGAGCATACATGCAACACATGCCTATTTCACCAAGTCCCGAACATAACCATTCAATTCATCAAAATGATATTATTACATATTGAGGTTTGTTCTGAATTGATCGGAAAGCTAGGTTTCATCGTCTTTGACACGCTTCTCAATAGTAGTTTTGACCTTCTTGCTGGTATACGTCAGTCCTTCAGTGTGACTGCGTCTTATGTAGGGACACGCATCCTGAGTACCTTTGTGCCTTTTGCTCATTCGATCATCAACATCTTCTTCTTCTGTGTCCGGATCGTCGAATTGGTTGTAGTCATCTTCATCAACTACACCATTGACTCCGACAATACTCCTTTTCTCTTTCCTCACAACAACACGCTTCTTATTCTTTGGGTCTGTTATGTAGAAGACTTGGGCGAGTTGTTTGGCTAATACCTATGGCTCATCTTTGGGACTGATTGATTTGACTTGTCGTGACTCCATAGGGATCGGTGGAGGTATAACCATGGTACTGGTGTTCATATCTTCGATTCTGACGTCTTTCGCCCATCTGACATGAAACATGGGGATCTTCGTCACAGTGTAGTCAAGTTCCCAGATCTCTTCGATCACGCCGTAGTACCTATACTTCTTGCCCTGATGACCAGTTCTAGACTCCTACGTTACAACGCAGTTCTGGTACGTACTATGCCGGTCTTGAGCCTCGATATAGAATGTGTATCCATTGATATTATACGATTGCCACGTCACGACTTTGCTATCGGGTTCTTGTGACAACATTTGGACGGTTTCTTCTTCTCCATTTGACGGCTCCCTTTCATACCAATAGTTCTTTAGCCACCCGGAGAACTTTGCGTTATGCTCTTTCATGAGCGCAACTATGCCCTTTTTTGGATTCGCTTCGTGCAACTGTTTTATGTGGATCTGAATATAAGGTCGTACCGCAGCTAAGTGTTGCAACACCATGAAATGTGCTCTATTGTAGTCATCTGATCTTTGCGATCGATACACATGTAAATTTTTATGCCTGATCGCACATTTACCGTCGAGCCTGCCTGTGTGCCGCGAAACTGGAACACGTATAGGTTTTTGATCACGCATGTAATCCATGCAGAACTCGATGCCCTCTTCGGTAGCATAGCCTTGGATGATGCTACCTTTCGGATGCACTCTGTTACGAACGTAGCGCTTGATAACCCCATTGTACCTTTCAAATGGGTACATGTTGTGGGTACATGTTGTGCAAAAACACGGGACCAAGGTCCAGTATCTCTGGGACGATATGGATCATGAGATGTACCATGACATCGAAGAATGCTGGAGGGAAATACATCTCCAGTTCGCATAGTATGACAATGATCTCGGCCTTCAGTTTTAGGCAGCGTTGCACCGTGATTGACTTCTGACAGATAGTGTTGAAGAAGTTACAAAGATCCGTGATCATCTTGCGGACACCTGGCTCCATGATACCTCTAATTGCAACAGGCAGTATCTGTGTGATCATCACATGGCAGTCATGAGACTTCATGCCAATCAGTCAGTGAGTCTTCATGTCAACAAGTTTTCGAATGTTTGTGGAGAACCCGAAGAAACTTTGACACCATAGAGGCATTCACAAAGACTATGGAGCTCGTCTCTACTCAGAGTGTAGCAAGCAGTAGGACAGCTAGTCTTGACTCTAATACCATTCTTCCCTGTCTTGGTCATTTCTCTGGTTGCCCACAGCTCATATCTTATATTCATGTGTTGCATGTCTGCTCGTGCCTTCAGTCCATCTTTTGTCTTGTCCGAAATGTTGAGCAAGAGACCAAGCAAGCTGTCACAGATATTTTTTTTGACATGCATTACATCAATGCTGTGACATGTGTCTAGGTGAGGCCAGTAAGGCAATTCCCAAAAAATAGATTTCCTTTTCCAGACGCCCTTTACCGGCAGTTGTTTCTTTCCTTTTCCTGGCTCAACTTCGTCCATTTCATTCAAGAGATCATAGATTTCTTGTCTGGTCTTCTCGCGAGGCTTTGGACAGATTTCTTTTGTTCCGTCGCGTCGAACCTTTCCGTGTCCTCTCTCCATGGGTCATTCATGGTCAGCCACCTTCGGTGGCCCATGAACACAATTTTTCTAGAGCCCTCTAAGAAAACACTTGTGGTTTCTTCCATGCACTTAACACATGCTTCGTATCCTTTGGTGCACTGACACGCGTTACGCGGGATAATCTTGCACCATTGTGAACAACAGGCCTTTCAGAGTGAAGAACTCTTCTTTGTCCACGTCCGAGACCTGAGCCCCTTCTTCCCATAGCGTAGCCCTTCAGTAGTTGTGGATACACGTTAAGATCCATTCCAGGTTGTTTTGGCCCTTGAATGAGAATAGATAGGTGCATATACTTTCGCTTCATGCACAACCATGGAGGGAGGTTATAGATCCAAAGAACAACGGGCCATGTCCTGTGTCTGCTGCTTATTTTGCCGAATGGATTTATTCCGTCTATACTCATACCAAACCTGATATTCCTCGGATCACTACCAAAATCTAGGTATTTGGCGTCGATTGCCCTCCACTGACAAGCATTAGCTGGGTGTCTCAACACCCCGTCCTTTCTTCGCCTCTCTTCGTGCCAACGCATCAGCTTTGCCTTCTTCTTGTTACCGAATAAACGCTTCAAATGGGGGGAGGACTGGAAGGTACAATACAACCTTTGCAAGGGCACAACTCGTCACTTCTTCCTCATCATCGTCTTAGTTTCTACCCCGCTTATATCGAGATGTGTTGCACACCGGACATTTGGGCAGCTCTTTATACTCTTTGCGATAAATAATGCAGTCATTCCGACAAGCATGGAGTCTCTCTACATCCAATCCAAGGGGGCAGACCACCTTCTTGGCTTCCTCGGTGCTCGTAGGCAACACGTTCTCCTTTGGAAAAACCGTCGCAAGGTAAGCCAGTGTCTCCTCGAAGCTTGCGTCCGGACAGTTGTGGGCTGCCTTGATCCTTAGAAGTTCTAGCGTGACTGATAGACGTGTGTGCTCAGGATCACAACTGTGTCCGGACAGTCATGGGAGGCGCTTGCAGCTGGCCGTGTGAGGCACATGAGCTCACCGGCCAGCTGCGGGCGTCTCCACTGTTTTATGTGCAGAATTATCACTAACGGGCAAAAAATGGCGCCCGTCAGTGATAAGTCTGCCCTCGAAGGCAGTCCTAAAGCAACCTTCCACTGACGGGCGACAATGGACCCGTCAGTGGAGATCCGATCTTCACTGACGGGCACGCGAGGTGCGCCCGTCAGTGAAGGTTGTCCGTCAGTGGAGATGCCAAGTTGCGCCTCTCGTCCCACTTTTACTGACGGGCGGATATTGTGCCCGTCAGTAGAAGTTGGCTGCCTCACCTTGTGCATCACTACTACTGACGGGCATGAGCTCGCCCATCAGTGTTGCCTCTAATTAGCGACGGGCCTCCTCATGCCCGTCAGTGATGATCATGTAGCAAAAGTGTTTTCTGAGGTAGTGTGTTGAACCTTATATGTTCAAAATTTACTTATGTTGATTGCAAACCATGCATGCTATCTTGATAAGACTGCTATTTATCATAGACGTAGTTATGACCTATTGTTGCATGTGAGCAAGATACCCTCCCTTATCGCCGTAGGAATAATCCCTCTAATGGTATGGTAATGCCAGCAGGAACATAGGTTGTAGTAGCTTATACTAGAGCCACCGTAGGGAAAACCAATATTTGACAAATGTTATGAAATACTCATTCACTTGTGAAATGGATTCCCTAGGAGGTGTCCATTGTCCAGGGGAAGGTTTTTGGTGAAAATGATTTTTGACAAAACCCTAAATCAAATCGGAGTTGTTTTAGATCCGCGTGAGAAATATAAGGTGGTGTTTGGGAGGAAGGTTGTTCGAATGTGGATGCCTTATGTCGCATTTTTAGTATCCAATCCTATGTGGCTTGGAGGTGATATGGAGTCTTGCTCAGATCAGTTAAGGACCGAATCTAAGTGCCGCTCGGCCAAGTTCACATCGTATGTCCACATGTCCTTTATGGGAAGGACTTGACCTAGTAGTCTATTTGGTACTAGCGTACAAACCTGTATGCGATAAGTGGAAGGTGCAAAAGAGTGGGTAGACTCTAGAGAGCCTTCTTGCGGTTTAGCGTAGAAAGTTGTTCGACACAAAGGTGGGTCTGCATTGTGCTGTGGTTAAACAAGCAGTGTGGAAATGACTCATCTGGCGGGTTCGTCATTAGGGCCAAGTAGGAGAAAAGTCTTGTTGTAATAACCCTATTGGTACATCTTGTGAAGTGTACTCATTAGTGCTTGGCATCGAGTTGTTATTACATCTTGTGAGTAAAGCCACACAACCTCTGTGGAGTATAAAAAGAATCTATTCGAATAGCCGCATTCGCGGTCATGGACATAACTTGGTTAGGCCACACATTTGTTAGACTATGTCTTGTTTGGAAATGTGGGTCATGGGTTTAAGGACATGAGCATGATGTGCTTGCAGTGTACGGTACAAGCTACGGACAAGTAGCGGGAGCCGCAGAAGAATGTTTTGAGGACGTGCCACATGGTGTGGTGCGAGAAGGCCTTAGTGGAATAGCTCAGTGTGGAGTTGTGGGAGACGATAGGTGGTTGCTATCGTCATTATCTTTATCATCAGATGATGTTTGCCAAAATGCTTTTCAATCTACTATTGTATTATTGATAAGAACTTACTTTTCCGCACAATATGCAACATAGGCTAGAATGTCTCCTTAAAATAAAGCCTTGAATGGATATAACCATTATACAAATCCCTAAGGGATGCTTGCGAGTACATTCAATGTACTCACCTGGCTTGTTGATTTGGCCAGACGAGGAATACTTCTCCGAAGATGATAGTGACTACGAAGGCTAGGACTTTACCCCAGTTGGTTGCCTATCGGGTATGGCATACTAAGGGGTGTCTATCCGTGTACATTCTTTTCTGCTGTAGAACTTTTTAAATTCGGCTAATAGGTCACATATGTAAAATAAGACCATGTCGGTCTACGTATCAGACTCTGTATCATTTATATGATTATGATATCTCAGTCATCCTGTGTATACTAGTAACTGATCATGGGACCAGTATGGTAAACACAAGGGTTATCTGGTCCTTAAAACCGGGTAATCCATATATAGTTTAGCCATATTGCTACTATTCGAGTTTGTCGATTGCATTTAACAACTAGTTGTCTAGACTAATATCAGAAATCCCACATTTATCTTCTCGTGCTTTATTCATATTTGCAATCTTAGATTGCCATTATCATGTTCTTGCTTGTACTTCAATTTTTTTGCAGGAATACATCCTTTATGGATAGGTTGATCGTGCTTCTCGCAAGGCCAATAACTGGATTTGGTTTAGTGATTGTTAGGGTGCACTGTCGTCCACGGTTGTAGTCGAATCATCAAAGTTGGCTCCACCCAAACGCCTAATAAGCACTAGGGTGTCCCGATCTTTCGGAGAGAACATGCGATCGATTTGGGTGGAGGCGACTTTGATGATCTGACTAGAACCGTCCGATAGCGGTGCGCCTTAGCAATCGCTAAACCAACTCCAGAGTGCTATTGACCTTGCCGAGATGCACGATCAACCTATCCACGAATGATGTATTCCTGCAAGCAATCGAAGACCAAGCAAGAACACAATAATGGCAATCTGAAATTACAAATATAGATGAAGCACGAGATGATACATGTGAGATTCTGATAGTGGTCACGACAACTAGTTGTTGAACACAATAAATAGACTTAAATAGTAGCAATATGGTTAAACTATGTCTAAACAAAAACTCGACGAAAATAGAGGCCTTCAGGGGGTTATTATAGATTGGAAAAACACCCTTGACTGAAACGGACATGAACTTACCTAGGTCGGTTCGGTCGGTTTAAACCAACTAGCACTGTTTTTTGGCAGATTTACTATTTTTGATAGCCAACGACCTGAATAGCTCTAAATTGATTTTATTATTTTTGTACTTAAAACGAAACTTCATTGATCTTCAAGTAGGCTGGTTCAGCTTTCGTCTTCATGATATCATGGGGCTTTAAGGTCCAAAAATCTTCATTTGTCATCCCTCTTCCTCCCAAGAGGTCGAACTTGAATCCTTGCCAGCTCTTGAAGATCTTGATGGATCTTCTCTTGTCCTTTATAGCTTGAGCCGGGAACGTAGTGTAGGTGTATGCATGGGGTCATGTCCTCATCATCCTCTCTTTCTTGAAAACAATGCCGTGCTCGGCTTTACATAATCTGACAACCATCAAAGAACAAAGAAAACATGTATGCATTATATATGTATCGATCAATCATGGTTAGCTTTTTGTGGTTAACAAATATGTCACGGACCCGGGATCCACATATGGTTAGGGGAACGCGAAGTCGCCAAGGACCGAAGGACTCGTCAGCCAGGTGGCACGGTACCTGCGCCGTACGCACCAAAGTGGGACGATCCGACACCCGCCACGTGCGAGCCGGCCGGAAGCGACCAATCTTCCCAGAACCACATATAGATCCCTGACCCAGTGAAGGGGTAATACCGCGCGATAAGATTGCGCTCCATGATAGTCATAGGAGGACTAGAGCCCGGGATATGCATCCCCTCAACCCAACCTAGCCACGAGGTGCGACTCTGAGAGGTCCAGCTCTGCTCTGCCGTCAGCGCGAGGCGTGACGGTCGTAGGAGACTTAGTGAGTACGGGACGAATCCCCTGGATCGACTCCACCAGAGCTACACAAGACTAGTGGTTCGCTCACCTCTGCCATCACGAAATGCAATCCTAACCCGCAATAAGACCGCTGCACCGTTGCCCACATACTTCATCACATACACGCATTGTACATGGGCAACCCGGATAACAACTCGAATACCACAACGAAGCACTACATTATGATAATAATATTAGCTGTTCACGAAGTGAACTTAAAGATGCATCAGTCGGTCATAACCGAAGGTTTTAGTCAAGCTAGAAATATTTACAACACAGCGGAAAAAGAACAAAAGCCCACAGCGGTGCATCAACCGCTGCCTAAGACCCAAACGTTCCCACGAGTCGAACGCTGACCGAGGAAGCCGGCGAACTAAACATCATCGTGAAACTCCGCAACGGTTGGCTCACCTGCACAAGTCTAGGAATATCCTAGGTGAGTACAAAAGTACTCGCAAGACTTAATCGTGCTTGATTAAATGTCCTACACATGGATTTACTACTGCAGAATTAAACATGATGCTTCTCAGAGTAACAACATACAAGTAAACATCTAACATCAGGACATAAACATTACAGGTATAACAATCCAAGCAGATTTCCAGTTCGAACCCAATTCCTGAACACAATCCAACACAATAACCAACTCACACTCGAATCCAATTAACCGAGTCCAGCCAATACGATAGCTCATGATTCAAATCCAATTGATCCAAACAGGGAAGGAGCACGATGAAGTCGCCTCAAGTTGGTATAACGACGAAACTCCAACTTTATTCATCGTGCCCGATGAAGTCACCTTAGGTTGGCATCGCGAAATACCAACTTTATTCATCGTGAACCTCCCTCGATTCTCAGGGAACACGGTGAAATCGCCTCAGGTCGGTATTGCGACGAAACACCAACTTTATTCATCGTGCCCGATGAAGTCCCCTCAGGTTGGCGTCGCGAAATACCAACTTTATTCACCATGCCCCTCTCTTCGACTCTCAGGTAAACATGGTGAAGTCACCTCCGGTTGGCATTACCACGAAACACCAACTTTATTCATCGTGCCCGATGAAGTCACCTCCGGTTGGCGTCGTGAAATACCAACTTTATTCACCGTGCACCCTCTCGGTTCACACATCTTACTCGAACAAAATTTTGGTGATTAGGGCAACACCTAAGATTCTCGACAGGGCGATCCTTCCTACGCATACTAGTTTACGAATTCCAAACAGCGATTTAATTAAGCGTTTCATCACACGCATACATAATAAGATAAGGCATGGGAACAACGACAAGAAAGAAATGCAACAAGCTCTGCTTGCCTTCGTCGTAGGGTTCGGAGACTTGGGTGAGCTCAACGGTTTGCGGATCTTCCTCTTCGGGCTCTGTTGCAAACAACACGAGCCATCGGAAAATAAACGATGAAACTAAAATAAGTTCCAGCATGTATGCATGATGAACTAAATTAGGGATGCAACTTTAATATGCGTCATGACTATTAGGGTTGTTATGGTTACAAGGTTTTTCCCACATTTCAACTACACGAGAATTAATTAGTTGCCCTCGCATTTGAATGCATTGGTTATTTAGGTTAAATTTTTACTAGGGTTGATAACGGCTAGTTATATAATGGCATAACCTACTATGAATTGGTAGGAGTTAGTTGGGGGATTTAACCTAAACATGCATGACATGTGAAATTAATTTTTATTAGGGTTTCCACATGTAGACTTGCTTTAGTTGAAAACATACATGAGAAGATACAATCATGGGCATATAACTTTATAGTTTTTAAAGTTATGGTCTCAAACTATGTCCTTGACCACATGCGGACTTTAACATTGGCTCCTAGCATCCTAGTTCTAATAAGACATATCCTGCAAGAATTGCATAATAGCTACTAAGAACACCCCCAAAAACCCACCCCTTGCTGTTCTTGTTTCACCAAGAAGGAGGAGCCTGGAGGAGTAGCCCGGAGGAGCTTCCGGATGGAGCTCCGGGTGGCTGCTGCTGGGAGTACTTCGGCTCGGACCTGAGCAAGGACAGAGGAGGAGGGCTGAATGAGGGGAGGGGAATGCAGGGAGGAGGAAGGGGAGGAAGAGAGGAGGAAGCTCACCGGAGGAAGAGGCGTTGGCTCGCCGGAGCTGGCGCTGGAGTTGAAGAAGAAGGCGCCGGGCTGGGGAGCTGCGCACGGGAGAGAGAGAGGAAAATGGGGAGGATTTGACCGGGGAGGAGAAAAGGAGGAGTAGGGGGTTTCCCGGCCCTTTTATATGGGGGCCGGCGAGTTCAGCGGCGTGGCGCCACCGCCCATCACCCCCAACCCACGGCCGCGACGTGGCGGCCGAGTTCTGACGCTCGGAGCTCACCCGGAAAACGACCTGGAGCATGACCCGGAATCCGGGCAGCCCGGACGTACCACCCGGAGGTTCCGGATGGGACCTCCGGCCTTCACAAAACTGCGGCCGAACCCTACTGGACCCTCCCGGAAAACCACCCGGAACCCAGCCGGATTCCGGGCTCACCCGGAGGTTCATCCCGGAGGCTCCGGATGGGACCTCCGGTCGCACCGGAATCGCTCACTCGCTCTCTGGACTCACCCGGAATTCCACCCGGAATCCACCCGGAATCCGGGTGACCCGGAGGTTCAGCTCGGAGGTTCCGGATCAAACCTCCGGCTGACCGACTCACCCAACATCCATACTGGACTTATCCGGAAATTGACTCGGAACCCTCCCGGAACACTCCGGGTCACCCGGAGGTTGCACTCGGAGGTTTCGGACCAACTTCCGGGTCAACACAGAGGAGGAAAATTCTCCCCAAAATCCATTTTGAGTCATTGGCATTTTGAGCTATATGAACATATTAGCTTTAAGGGCTATGACTTGCCCAAATAAGTTGATTGGTGTTGATTTGTTGGAAATTGGTTACCTAAGATGAGATATGCACATATTCTATAAAACATAACTTCTTAATATTCGAGTTTTATGCAAGGGTTGTGAGTGAATGATGACATGTATGCATGGGGCAAAATGGAGACTTATCTATATATTAAAATGGGTGTTACAAAATATATCAAAACCATAACTAAAATTGTGATACACTTTGGTAGATCTCAAAAACATGTAGAGTGGCATATCATTCTTATAGTTTAATTGATTGTTGCAACTTAATTTGCAAGTATAAATGAAGCATTCGTTCATATAGTCAGTTGTGCAATGTCCATCATTAAACCATCCTAATATAAGTGAATAAACATTACTGATACCCAAATAAGAAACCAAATCATGCTGGAATTTAGAGCAAGACAATGCACTAATGTTGGAACAATCATACAAAACACCTTTCAACATAAATTCAGCACCAATATTGGATGTCGTATCAAAACAATGAAGCATTAGCGTTAAAATATCTTTTCTCAACATAGAATGTTGACTACATGAAATGCAAATCTTATGCACCAGAAATTCATTGCCTATATCATAAATTGCTATAGCATGTAACATAATCCTTTGAATCAAATACCAATATTGAAAAGGTGATGAGATGAATAATTGCAAGTAGTCGAGAAAAGTCGAAATGAGTAAGTTTAGAAACAACCGGTTCAGTACAAGCGATACAAATCATATGCACACAAATTTCATCGTCTACAATAGTTTCTCCAATTAAATTAAAATAAGTACTTCTATGCTCTTCTAAAACTTTTTCTTTTTACAAATCTCAAAGCATTTCTAGGTGACTGATAAAAGGATAGATAAGTCAATTTTGTATGCTTAGAGCCTGAAACCCATGTCCAGACCCGATCCAGACCATCTCGATCTCCTTCGCTCCTTCACCCCCACGATCTCTTATCTCTCCTCTTGCTGCGTTCTCCATTCTTGGCGCTGCGACCCGCCTCCAGTGCTCCACGGCTACCACAAGGGGCATGTCAGCGCGCCCGCCCACCGTGACCCTTCGTCGTCCCACCGCGATCCGCCTCCACCACGCCACGATGGACGCTCGTTGTCTGCTCTGCCAGGATCCCATGCCCCTACGACCAGCACGGTTGCCGGAGTTACATCGCGTACTAAAAGCTTGGGCATGTGCTCTGAACCTTCACGGAGCCCAGCTATGTCTTCATTGGCCCACCTGCGGTGCTCCTCGGCCATCTCACGACCGTGCACGACTGGGCCATGCACAGGATCCACTATGGCATGGTCCTTGGGCTTAGGGTGCCGACGTCAAAGCCTCGGGTCCTACTCGTCCTGTGGGGGGGGAGGACGACCGCGTGTTCCTCCTGGCTGTGGGCGTGCTCTACCCGGCCAGGGCCATCTCAGTGGTGTGTGAGAGGGCAAATGCGCCGGCAGGGCCATAGTACGAGTGCAAGTTGTGGCCTCACGTGCCGGAGGATGCAGTGAGTGGCAAGGCGGGCTTCATCCTGATGGACTCGGCGGTGACGAGCAGCACGGTGCCCGGCGAGGTTGCTGTGGAAGCGGTGAAGTTCTTAGCGGTGCCGCCGGCCATGCTGCATGGGGCTGAAGCACATCATGACGCCTTGGTTGGAGTTAGTGTTACTGAGTAATTCGGTTGTGCAGATGGAGACGGCGTGGTTGCGAACACCACATAATACTACGTGATGCCTGTCACACCAACACGACTTTACTCATTCACCGGCATTGGTTCACTCACTACTACAGATAGCATTTAACGGGACGCCCCTTGTACAGACGGCAACCGGGAGACGTCTGTACAATTCCTATCACAGACGGTTCGTAACATGAACCGTCTAAGAAAATGATGACCAAGGATGGCGAACAAGCGGGACGGCACAATACAGACGGTTCGCTCGCAGAACCGTCTGTAAAAATAATACAGACGGTTTCCAACTGTAGCTGTCTGCACTGGGTATCACAGTACAGACGGCTCCCAACCGGTACCGTCTGTACTAATGCCACAGACGGTCCCAGTTGGGAGCCGTCTGCACTAACCCATACAGTACAGACGGCTCCCTACCGGAACCGTCTGTGTTATTTGTACAGACGGTTCCCTACTTGGAGCCGTTTGTACTAATATGCATAAGCTCACTCCCACACTCCCACTCCCAGCCGAGCTTCGTGTACCTCCGGCATCTCGAGCCGCCTGCAAGCGCCGCCGCCGACCGAAGCTCGTGCCGCCCGCCGGCGACCTCCCCAAGCCGCCGCCGCCACCCGCCGACGATATCCCCAAGCCGTCGCCGCCGCCCCCCCCCTGAAGCTTCCCTGCCGCCGGTGGCCTCCACCTCGCTGCCGCCTGCCTCACCCCGCCGCCTCCCGATAAGCTGCCGCGCTCCGCGCTCCCACCTCTCTCCGCCACCGCGGTCCCGCGCCACCGCCGACGATGCTCGGTCGAGCTCGGCCGGCGTCCCGGCCGACTGCCCTCAGGCTAATTAAGCCAAAAAATAAAAAAAGAAATGAAAATATGACCAGTGGGACCCACCTTTCAGGATCTACTATTTTTGAATTTATTTATTTATTATTTTTACTGAGGAAAAGATCAAAAAGAGTATTTAAATATTTAAATCTTATAAAAATCATAGAAAATTCATTATTAGTCAGAAAAATGCAAAATAATATATCAAAATGTTCAGAAAAATAAGATATATGCAATTATGTAATTTTTATTCGTGTTTGCACTATAAAAAAAATTGACTAAAAACTCAAATTAGGGTTTTCGGAACCGCCGGAGAAATTCGGATTGCGATATTTTGAGCGTCCGGACTCTGATTAAATTGATTACATTTGCATTAGTCTTTATTTTATGTCCTCTATTCCATGGCATGTATGTCATCTCGTGCCGATGTTCCGCATTTTGATATTTATGTTTATACCCTTAAACCCTTAAATTGCAGTACGATTTCTACATAAGCTCCTTTTTTTGGATGAGAAGCTAGGTGGCTTTCTTTTATAAGGTCAATTTAACACTAATTTCCTTGTTGTGCAGTGCGTGTAGCTAGATGGATCGGGTGTGGATGTTCTCGTACGAACCAAGCGTACCTTGATGGTGTCACGAATTTTCTTAGAGTTGCCGAGGAGGATAGGTTGAAGAAGGGTGTTGAATTTACATATTGTCCTTGTTGCGATTGTAGAAATGAGAGATCATTTCTCGGACATAACTCAGCCCTACAGATCCAAGCGCACTTGATTATTAGGGGCTTCAAACCGGACTACACGTGTTGGACCAAACATGGTGAAGAGCAGAACATGTTACACAAAGACGTTGGCATCGTCGAAGAACCTGAAGTCAACGAAAGGAGAGAAGATGACGACGAAGTAGGTGCAGACGATGATTGTGGCCGCCATGAGGAAGTAGGTGCAGACGATGATGGTGGTGGCGCAGAGGACGATGATAGATTGGATCAGATGCTGCGCGATGCTGACGTGAACTTTAATAGTGAGAGAGACTTAAACAAGTTCATGTACTTGATTGAGGACTCAGAAAAACCTTTGTTTCTGGGTTGCAAGCTGAAATACACAAAGCTGTCATCCGTGCTCGAGCTGCTTAAATTGAAAGCAAGCTATGGTTGGTCAGACAAGAGTTTCACGGCGCTCCTAGGTCTCCTCTCGGAGATGCTTCAGGATGGTAACGAGCTGTCCAAAAACACATACCGAGCAAAGCAGGTGGTTTGTCCACTGGGGATGGAGGTAGAAAGGATACATGCATGTCTGAACGACTGTATCTTGTACCGTAATGAATTATCGAGCTTGCGTTCATGTCCAGTGTGCAAAGCATCTCGTTACAAGCGTAAGTCAACTAGACGACAGCGAGTCTTTCATCGAGCCGAAGAAAGGAATTCCTGCTAAGGTGGTGTGGTATTTGCCCGTAATTCCACGTCTGAAGCGTTTGTTTGCAAACCCAAAAGAGGCCAAATTGTTGTGCTGGCACTCGGAGGACCGTAAGAAAGATGGAAAGCTAAGACACCCTGCCGATTCCGTGCAGTGGAGAAACATCGACATGATCTTCGAACACTTCGGTGTGGAGCTGAGGAATATAAGGTTCGCGTTGAGTACGGATGGAATGAATCCTTTCGTCAACATGAGCAGCCGGCACAGCACTTGGCCAGTTGCTCTTAGTATGTACAACCTACCACCTTGGCTGTGTATGAAGCGGAAGTACATCATGATGTCATTGCTTATCCAAGGGCCGAAGCAACCTGGGAATGATATTGACGTCTACCTAAGACCTTTGGTGGAAGATCTAAAAACACTGTGGAATGAAGGGGTACAGGTATGGGATGCGTACAAACAAGAGAACTTCACCCTACACGCCATGTTGTTCTGCATGGTCAATGATTTGCCTGCCCTACGTAACCTTTCGGGCCAGAGTAAAGAACCAGACAAGGCTTGCCCTCAGTGCTTGGATGGTACCACGAGTAGGTGGCTGGCCCACTCCCGTAAGACAGTGTTTATGCGCCACCGTAGGTTCCTTAAGAGGAATCACCCGTACCGCAATATGAGGGAACAATTTGACGGGACGAGGGAGAGAGCTTTATGTCCAAGGCATTACAGCGGGCAAGAGGTGTACAATATGGTTAAGGATATCGATGTTGTCCTTGAAAAGAGTGGTAAAAAAGTGAAGGCCAGCGGCATGTGGAAGAAGAAATCAATATTTTGGGAGTTATCCTACTGGCGGCACCTTGAAGTTCGCCACTGCATCGACGTTATGCACGTAGAGAAGAACGTGTGTGACAGCCTGATTGGTCTCTTACTTAATATTCCAAGGAAGACGAAGGACGGCCTCAACGCTAGTAGACATGAAGATCAGGCCCGAGTTGGCACCTGAGCCCTCCCAACAAGGCAGAACAAGGCTTCCTCCGGCCTGCTATAACCTGAAAAAGGCCGAGAGGACCGAACTATGCCAGTGCTTGTAAGGTGTGAAAGTTCTGTCCAGTTACTCCACCAACATCTCGAAACTTGTTTCGATGGAAGATCTAAAATTAGTTGGTATGAAGTCCCATGATTGCCATGTGTTGATGACATAGATGCTTCCTATTGCAATCCGAAATATCCAGCCGACCTATCTCCGAGACACAATCATTAGGCTGTGTTACTTCTTCAACACAATCTCTCAGAAGGTCATCGATCCCGAAGCACTAGATGTGTTGCAGGCCAATGTGGTGAAGACATTATGTCATCTTGAGATGTACTTTCCTCCGTCGTTTTTTGATATCATGGTCCATGTTACCGTCCACCTCGTGAGAGAGATAAAGATCTGTGGACCGGTATTTCTACGTCAGATGTACCTGTTTGAGTGGTACATGGGAATTCTCAAGTAGTACGTATGGAATAGATCTCGTCCAGAGGGCAGCATCGTCGAAGGTTACACAACCGAAGAGGTGGTTGAGTTCTGTATCGATTACATGGACCAGCTGAAACCAATAGGTGTGCCTACGTCTTGCCACGAGGGGAGAATGGATGGCAAAGGGACCATAGGAAGGAAAACACTCATTCCTGACTACGCGTCGTTATCTCAAGCCCATTTCGCAGTCTTGCAACACATGACTGAAGTAGTCCCCCATATCAACATGCATAAGGATGAGCTATGCAGAGAGAATCCAGGCCGTACGGAGGCTTGGCTTACCAAACAGCACAACCGCAGCTTCAACAACTGGTTGTGGGTTCGAAGTGCTAATAGTACAACAGAGGAGAATATTGGCTGGTTGGCTAGATGGCCAAGTCACACAATCCTGAAATTTGAAGCATACGAAATAAATGGGTACACCTTTTATACCAAAGCACAGGATACGAAGAGCACGGTACAAAATAGCGGTGTCCGCATAGATGCCTTCCAGGACAAACATGGGGTGTGTGCGTACTACCGGTACATTGAGGAGATCTGGGAACTCGACTATGTACGTTTCAAGGTCCCCCTCTTCCGGTGCCGTTGGGTCACACTCTCAAGTGTTAAGGTCGACAAGTACGGCATGACTACAGTGGACCTCGAACATGCCGCATACAAAGATGAACCATTTGTACTCACTAAGCAAGCTGTTCAGGTCTTTTATGTTCAAGACCCGGCAAATCAGAAACTTTATGTAGTCCTTCAGGGGAAAAGAAGGATTGTCAGAGTTGAGAATGTCGTGGATGAAGAAGAGTACAATCAATTTGATGAGTTCCCTCTTGGAGACGGCACCGCGCTCAATGAAGAACAACTACCGATCGGGGCCACCTGCTATCTGCGCGTCGATCAAAGGAGATTAGGTTATTTTCTACGATGTAACCCGATTGTTATGTATCGCCACCAGGGTTTTCTGTATGAACTATTAATGCAATAATAGGTTTGTAGATTTTGAGTTACAGTAATATGAATGAGACCTACACCATGTGATAGCACGTACGAAACTATAAATTTACATATAAAAAATCTTGTCATTAGTTATAAATTTTACAAGTTTATGGGTTTAAGGGCATTTTCAAACTTTTCCATAACAGTAAAATGAATAACAGTTATACCATAAAATTGTAAAGATAAAAATATGAATTTAGAAAAAAAGTTCAACTCAATTGGAATTCATATGAATTTTCTATGATTTTTAGAAGTTTAAGTCATTTCTAGTAATAAATCAATAACATGAAAGTCATCACAAGTGGGACCGTAGGTCAACTCGGGCAAAATCTTTGTACAGACGGCTCGTAGTACAGAACCGTCTGTACTAATGTAGCAGGGTCCCGCCTGCAATATTAGTACAGACGGCTCCATATTGAGAACCGTCTGCACTAATGTTAATACAGACGGCTCCATATTGAGAACCGTCTGTACTAATGTAGCAGGGTCCCGCCTGCAATATTAGTACAGACGGCTCCATATTGAGAACCGTCTGTACTAATAATAGTGCTGACGGTTCTTGGTATAGAACCGTCTGTACTATTAGTCCAGACGGTTCTGTTTTCCGGACCGTCTGTAATACCTTCTCTAATAAATCCCCTCTTTCCAAACCCGCGCCGCCAGTTTTAATTTTCGCTAACCCTAGTCTGTCACGCCCAAACTCCCGCCACCACCGCCGCACATCACCGCCGTCGCCCGGCCTTCTCCTCCCCGAAGCCCTCTGTCCCGACGCCGCCGCCGCCCCGAAGCCCTTTGGCCGACGCCGCCGCCGCCCCGAAGCCCTCTGGCCGACGCCGCCGCCGCCCCGAAGCCCTTGGCCCGACGCCGCTGCCGTCCTAAAGACCTCTGCTCGACGCCGCCGCCGCTCGAATCCCTCTGCCCCGACGCTGCCGCCGCCCCGAAGCCCTCTGCATGTAGGGTTATCTTTTGCATATATCAATGTTTGGGAATTAATCCATGTTTGTTCAAACTTTGTGGTTGCTTGCTCTGCAATTTGCACGTGGACTGTTATATGTGGACTGTTGGACTGTCATAATGTAGACTTTTGGACTCTTATATTAGTCTTTTGGATGTTAATTTATGTTATATTAGTTGTGATGCTTGTTGATCTGCCAATGATATGTTGTGGCTACTAAAAAATTTTGTGTTACTTCACTGGAGTTAGAAGTATATTGGTTGCATGCATTTGTCATATATATTTCCTGTTATGACTAGGCCCTAGTTATGACTATAATTTTCTTGCTGTATTGACTCAATTATATTGACTACTTTTATTGAATCAAGATTTGATCATTTTGAGTAATTTTCTTGTTGTATTGCTGTAATTTTACTTGGTGTATTGCTATTATGATTATAGTCACTAGATTCAATTCATTGACTGCTGCATTTTATGACTAGATTCAATTCAATGTCTTAATGAGTAATTACCGAGTTAAACTAGTTACTCGAGTAATTAGCGAGTCGAGTCGAGTTCGCATTTTAACTCGTTTCGTTAACGACTCGAGTCGAGCTAACTCGTTAAGTTACCGAGTATTTACGAGTCGAGTCAGCTCGATAGCCACCCCTATCTGCAAAATGTGAACTGCACCTACAGTGTTTGTAAGATATAGTAGACTATATCTCTAAAGTCCAACTTATGATCGTTAATCCGAGGATTTAGGGTTTGATCTTCGAATGGCCTCTTTAACATATTTTGGTAAATATGATTTCAAAATTTTTGGGAATTGTATAAAAGAGTTCAGGAAGATATTTATGATGAGATTACAAACATTAGCACTATTTACGAAGTTGTTGTACTTTCGACAAGGGTTATATATTTGCACATTCGGCTATTAAACGAATGTCCTCAGATCAAATTGAGCTTGGTTAGGGTTGCAAGAATCTTGCGATATATGTGGAGGATCGACCAAGACATTTGGAAAGGTAAACCTCTGATGAGGGGTGTTAGGGGACTCATATGTGTGTTTGAACAAAAAACTTTCTTAGTCTAGCTAGAGTTCATGTGTCTTTATATGAAAATGTCTGGAATCTTGTCGTGTACTGCATATCTGAATTTTTTGTCTTTTGAAGATGGCGTCCGGAGGAGATGAACGTGAACTGCCGGTGGCCTCTTCTCCTTGACAAGATGAGCCGCACTTGTCTCCTCAACCGGCTCAACCGTTGCCCTCCCAACATGCAGAAGCCTCGTCTCATGAGCAAACCGAAGAATCGGGTGGGCAGAAGCGAAAGCGAGGTGGCCGAGGCAAAAATAAAATGCCCACGGGTCACTACACGATAACTCATGTCAGTGATGAGGGTGTGCCCATATTGCCTCAGCAGGCTTAGGCGGCATTCCGTAGTGCATGCGCTTCACTGGCGAGGACGAAGGTCCAGATAACGTACGCCAGCTGGCCGTCAGTGCCGGATAACGAGAAAGAGTTCCTCTGGAACACTATCAAAGCACAGTTCGACTTCCCCGAAGGTACCGAGCAATCCGTGGAAAGACAGGCAAAAGCCAAGATGGGCAAGGCGTGGAAGACCTTCAAGAGCGAGCTTTACAACACGTATGTGAAGAACGATCTTATGCCCTACAGGCAGGACCCGAACACTTACGGGTACTTGGAGGATCAATGGACGGAATTTGTGGAGAGGTGCACGTCGGAGGAATTTGTGCAGCGGAGTCAGGCAAACAGGGTGCGCCAGGCATGCAACGTTCACCCCCACAGGCTCGGAAGCGGTGGGTATGCGCGCAAAGAGTTGGAATGGAAAACAGAGGACGAGCGAGCGTCTCAGGAGAGTCGCGACACACCGTTCTCCTAGATCCCAGAGAGGCGGGCCCGGAACTGGTATCGCGCGAGGGCCAACATCTCGGCTGATGGCACCGTCACCTTCAACAAGCCCGAAATCGTCCAGGTGGCTGAAAACATCCTGCGACTGTCAGAACAATCCGCTCAAGGAACTTTCCAAGCAGCCAGGGAAAAGGATATACTAACCTCGGCTCTGGGAAACAAAGAGCACCCGGGTCGAACGCGTGGCGTGGGGGTGACGGTTCCATGGAAGATGGGATTCCCCGACGATGCGGGTTCGTACAGGAGTCGAAGGAGAACGAAAGCAGAGCGCGAGGCAACCGAGCGTGAACGGATGAAAAAAGAGCTGATGGAAGAAATATATGCAGGTCTAGAACAGAGGATCAATGCAAGGGTCAAAGAATGGATACGGCAGATAAGGCAGGAGGATGCAGCCGCCGTGGCCGAATGCAGCCCCGCAGGCTCATCCCCACATGCTCGGCGCAGGAGTAGCTGTGCATCCGTGGAAAACGACAATGCCGAAGACGTCCATGAACAATCCGCTCATGACCACGTTCCGGATGACGACCGCGCCGACGACTTACATGTCGAGCCGATTCCGCGTGAAGACGTCAGCGAAAGATTCCCTGTCGACGACATAGTGGTGGTAACTAAGTGCAAGCTCCTCGTGCCTAGCTGTTTTGGCCCCACTGACATGCTTGAGGCTGGCATGGGGTTAGCATTTCCATATGTTGAAGACTCGACGGTGCACGGAGTTCCAATAGCGGCGGGTAACGCTAAGGTGGCAGTGGACATGGTGCATGCGAATTGCTCCTCCTTCACACTTCCTGTACCACCGGAGGATGACGTCATGACACTGGGGCAGGCCGTCAACACGTTCATCCAGTGGCCGAAGAAGTACATTTCCCTAGTTGCCCCTCCACCTCCTGCACGGCCCCTATCTCCGGTACGTGACGGTCCAGATTTCTCAATCCGTGCTCCTCCACCGAAGGTGAAATCCGCTTCAGCACAATCTAAGCAATCTAGCAGATCTAGCCAACAGGCTGCCAAAACAACTCCTCAAGCTCAGCGTAGGGCCACCAGAAATAGTACAAAGTCGGCCAAGGGCAAAGTGATAGACGAAGAACCCGAGATAAGATTCTACACAGAAAGGCAGCCGCTAGTGACACGGGCGGTGTTAGAACGACTTGGTTGGGCAGCTCAGATTGTGCACGAATTTTACATGAAGAGGTCCAACGAGGAGACAGCGCTTCCTCAAAATATCAGCGTCATGTATAAGCGGCAACATTTCCTCCATCCAGGTGGAACCTTTACCATCGATTTCTCAGATTTAGCCGACCTCTACCGTCATGACGCCCTCGATGTCAGCCTATTAAGATGCTGGACACTGTAAGTGTTCTCAATCACTGTTTAAGCTAAATGAATTGCCTAACTTATTGATACGCTCTTTCAATGACATTACTTTTATGTGTAGACATATGATTCAAGAGGCTAGGGCAGAAAATCCTAATATCGGATTCCTCGATCCACAAGTGGTCATATGCACAATGGTCCAATTCCAGCCGAACGAGGTCGAGGAATACATTTCGGACGTCATGCTCCTTCTCTCTAGTAAGCGCGTCATTCTTCTACCGTACAACTATGAATTCCACTGGATGCTTGTTTGCCTCGAGCCACAACATCTACATGCCACGTACTTCGACTCCAGGGACTACCCACCAGAGAAGTACGCAGATTTGATGACGGTGCTCAACGGGGCGTTCAAGAAGTATGTTGCCAAGGGGGGGCTGTGCAAACAACACAAACCGAACCGACCCACCGATTTCATTTCCCGGTAATAATTCCTCCCTCGCCCAAGAATAATCACCTCGCACGTTCTAATATGTATTCGGTAAAACTAAATTACCCTACACGTAACCATGATTTCTACAGTGCCACAAGCAGCCGCCAGGCAACAATCTCTGTGGATACTATGTCGCAACATATATGATGCAGATTGTTCGCTCTAGTCCGGTAGATGTGGAGGTTAGTGTCATTACACTATGTAGTTCCATTTTTCATCGTTCGGACGTCGTGCCTAACCTAGCTATTTAATTTCCTTCTAAAGAGTTTTAACTTCCCTACAGATGAGCTCGACACTGAGGGCGTCCGGTTTGTTCAAAAACAGTTAATAGTTTTCATACTTAGAGAGGTGTTGAAGGAAACCGGAGAATTCCATTGTCCTCAAAATGTTCCTCCTCAATGACTTGAGAGTTTTTTCCCTAACAATGCATGTGAATGACTTTGTGGTTGGGAATGACGTTTCATGTTTGCTTCTGAATGCTATGTCTAAGATCAATGAGTACATTGTGTGTCTATGCATGCTATGCCTGTGATTGATCACTTTGTTTCTAGCGTTTTCACTGCCGCGCCAGGACCGCGGCCGCACCGGGCATCGTTACCCTGCCGCACGGCTGCTGCGACAGCAGAAACGGTAGTTTCCGCTGCCGCGGCAGCAGTGTGGCAGCAACGTCGCCTTGCCGCACGGTTGCTGTGGCAGCAGGCGGCAACACCGTCGCCCTGCCGCACTGCTGCTGCGGCAGCAGAAACCTCTGTTTCCGCTGCCGTGGCAGCAGGCGGTAGCACTGTCGCCCTGCCGCACTGCTGCCGCGGCAGCAGGCGGTAGCACCGTCGCCCTGCCACGGCAGCGGAATCAGCCATTTCCGCTGCCGCGGCAGGAGGTGGCAGCAACGCCGCCTTGCCGCACGACTGCCGTGGCAGCAGGCGGCAGCACCTTCTGTACAACCGCACTACTACCGCGGCAGCAGAAACGGTTGTTTCCGCTGCCGCGGCAGCATTGTTTTCCTGCCACAGCAGTAGTACAGACGGTAACCGTCTGTACAAATTCTTTGTTCAGACAGTTCTGGGAATGGAACCGTCTGTACAAATGCTTTTGAGGTACTGTTCAATGCATTTGGGCAGACGGTTTTGTGGATGGAACCGTCTGTACAAATGTTTTGGAGGTACTGTACCAGAGAATATCATAGACGGTTCGTGTGTGGATCCGTCTGTACTAATTATTTGTACAGACGGTTCAATAACCGTCTGTACCACTACCTCGTATAACACTTCTACTGACGGGCACAAAACCGCCTTCATTGACGGGTTTTACGCCCGTCAGCAAGCTCGCGTCAGTGGAGATAAAAAAGACACTGACGGGCGGCCGAGCCCGTCAGTAGAGATACACTGAAACCCAAAAAAACCACGGGCCCTAGCCCGGCCCGCACCGCCCGCATCGCCAGCACGGTCCCGCCACCGCACCGGAGCCGCCGACGCAGCTTCCCGCCGCGCTGGACCTCCCGCCGCACTGGATCCCCCACCGTGCTGGATCCCCCGCCGCGCTAGATCGGGGAGCCGAGGACGTGCTCGTCGCCGTCGTGGACGCCGCCATCGCCTGGATCAGGAAGTATGCCGCCGCGGGAGGCGCATCGTGGGAGCAGCAACTGCCGGGGCCGTGGATCTGGTAGCCGAGCGTGGGAACGCAGGACGGCGAAGAGCTTGGGAGCGTGGGAGACGTACTCGGCACTGAAGAGCTTGCAGTGGGAGCGCAGGACGGCGAGGGAGGTGATGTAGCCGACGATGCGGCCGCGTCGGGGCAGAGACGGCGGCGTCGGGGCGGCAACATCGGCTTCGGGGAGGAGGCGGCAGTGTCGGCGTCGGGGAGGAGGCGGAGGGGGCTAGAGGCGGAGGGGGCGCGGGGAGGAGGCAGCGGCGTCGGGGCGGAGGCGGCGGCGTCGGGGCGGCGACGGTGGCGTCGGGGAGGAGGTGGCGTCGTCCGGGAGGAGGCGGAGGGGGCGCGGGGAGGAGGCGGCGTCGTCCGGGAGGAGGCGGAGGGGGCGCAAGGAGGAGGCGGCGTCGGGGCTTAGGAATTTGGCTGTAGAGGTGGAGGGGATTGGGGCTTAGGGATTTTGAGTAAATCGGGGCTGTAGGGGTGGGCTTATAGATAGGCCCTAACATCACTAACGGGCCCTAATTTTGGCCCGTCAGTGGTTCAAGCCATGAGATCACCGACAGATCAAATATTGAGCTCGTCAGTGGATTATTACACACTACTGACGGGCAGTAAATAACGTGCCCGTCAGTGATACTGCCCGAAACATCACTGACGGGGAATAATTTTGTGCCCGTCAGTAGAGATAAAAGGATCAGTGACGGGCTGGATATTTTGGCCCGTCAGTAGAGCTGCGTGTCAGTGATAACAAGACATCACTGACGGGCCGATATTTATGCCCGTCAGTGATATGTTTTTTCCCCAAATCTGCTGAGTTTGGCTGCATCTCTATTGACGGGGCGATCGTACACCCGTCAGTGGTACACTATATGACTGACGGGCAAGACGGAGCCCGTCAGTGAAGGGTGTTCAGCAGAGCTATAATCTGAGGTAGTGTACAAACCTGATTTGTACTGACTGTTTCGTCCAGACGGTTCGAAAAACCGCCCCGCCCGGTGTTTCCGAACTGTCTGTACAAATCGATTCTGTAGTAGTGACTGGAAGTAAGTATTGTTTCTCAATTTGATCAGTTGTAACTTGCAAGTTCCAAAGGCATATGCTTATATTGAAATTGAATAGCACAGGGCAATTTAGAATGATTTTATTGAAACTAAAACCAATTTTATTGAAAATAATTCAGCTATTGCATTATTCTCTTGTTGTTTTCTTGAATAAATTTAGGGAAACTCAATGTAGGGCACTTCATTTTCTGTAGCAGTTGTTTTTCGTCTAACTAAATTTAGGTCTGCAGCTCTACTGGTGGAGACGAAAACTTTGTGGAAAATAAGGGTTTCTTTGACTATTCAAAACTAGGAGATTCTGCATTAAACCATGATCATTCGCATTGTCTGAGTTCCATTTTTTGCTGTTGATTGGGGACAAAATTAAGGTAAGATTTTGCTAAAAATTACATTTGCATTATTTTCTCTCGATATTTCTTCTTTATAAAGACAACACATAACCTGTAAATTTTAGGTAGTGGACAGAATCAGCCAGCAAATTATGGAGGAACTGGGAGTCGATAATACATCAGAATCTTCAAAAGGAATCATTGGCCTTTCTAGTGATTCATCAACTGGAGTTTTCCAAGCATATGACGACAACTCTATATTCCAGGTTCGGGACTCTGATGCTTGCTTTAGAGTCATGTAGGGGGCGTTTGGTTGCTGGCCACAACTTGCCAAGCCAAATTTTGGCACGTCTCAAGTCCTTTGGCTGGTGTTTGGTTGATTCCCCAATTTTTGGCTCGCCACAGCCCGACTGCCCTCCGCCACAGCCTCTTTCCTCCAAAAGTGTGGCGGGATTTTTCCCCGCCACAGCGCCCATGGCGCGCCACAAACGCCATAGACCTTAGCATTTCTCTGGACATCCAGAACGCCAAATAAGCTGGCGTTTGCGTCCCAGCAACATCCGGCCCAACCAGGTCGGAGGCTCCGAGTTCTCCGGGGGGCTAACGCCGGAAGCCGTGGCGTTCGGTCCGGGGGGCTAACGCCGGAGGCCGTGGCGTCGCTGATCAACCAAACAATCTTTTTTTGCCAAAAATGTGGCAAGCCACAAGTGTGGCAATCGCCACAATTTTGACTTGGCAAAATGTGGCCGGCAACCAAACAGCCCCGTAATAAATGCTTTTAGGATTGTATTGCTAATTTTATTTGTCATTTAGGTTTCAACATCTGATGAGGGTCGTGACATGTGGCAAGTATACTTGGATATGAAGGAATATTCTGCTGCGTTATCCCATTGCCGTAACTTTTTCCAGAGGGACTTATCTAGTGCAGCTAATTTATTTATTTTTTGAGATTAATGTGCACGTAATTAATGTTCATACATCTTGATGCACATGAGCATGTTTGCAGAAGAATCCCGTGCACTCTCTTTTTTGCTCCTGCATCATTTTCTTATATATGATGATATGCTGGACGTTATGTTTGAATCTTGTGATGATCAATGACTTCTGTTCTTGTATAAAAACCTTTTCTTTTGCAGGCTGATGCTGCATTTGCTGCAAAAGAATATTATATAGCAGCTTCGTTCTATGCAAAGGTGAGATCCATACTGTTTATTGTGTTCCTTAGTAGGGGTTCTTACTATTTTTGTTGTCCTGTTCATTGAGACAAAGTGGCATGTTGTTTGGTTTCAGATGAATTATATCCTATCATGCGAGGAGATCAGCTTAAAATTTATATCCGTAGGTGAGCAGGTAATTTACTCAAAACTGTCTGATGCAGTCCATTTTGCAATTAAGTTTTTGAAAGTGCTATGTTTCTAGAGTACTCTTATTAGTCAATTGGATATTTTTGAAAATTTGTATGAGATCTATTGCTTGTTGATTTATTCATTTATTGTATACCTGATCTTCGTCACATTCCTGTGTAATATTGAAGTGTTAGTACTTCCAGGATTTATCATGAGCATGCGCATTTACTTGCAGGAAGCTTTCATCATGTTTTGGTGCACTATCTCATAAGATTTGCACTGTTAATAAAGTTTTGCATTTACAGTTCCTACTTAACTGATCCCAGTCCTATTTGACTGGTTTAGAAGGGTGGGCAGATTGTTGTTTTTTTCTTGTTTAAATAATCACGATCTTAAAAGGCCTGCAATTCTTCACAGCAAAAGAGGCATTGACATCTCGGCTGGACATTTGTCATAAACTCCCTATGTAAATTTCAGGTACCATGACTTCTCCGGAGCTTGAAATTACTGCCTGAACTAACCCGAGGATACTGAGGCAGTAGCACTCTACAAGGCATGCTTGGTAACTTGGCATTGGAATCCAAGGGATATCCATTGTAACATTTTAATAACTTACTGTTAACTGACATTGCTGGTCTCCCCAGTGATTTTTTTGCTTTAAGTTGTACATAGTAGTATTAGCCCATGTATTCGTCATTTGTTGCCACGGGTTAGTGTATCACGGATGTCCGAGTGCTACTGCAAAGTTCGATCACAAGTTCTCGATACAACATCGCCAGTGTATACTTGTACCATATGTGCTGTCATAGATGGCATGTGGAGCCGCCATGCACAGGTTGTAGGGCTTCCATTTCATCCAAACTTCAACTTGGAATGCAGACCTTTCTCTGTTTAGTGGAAATGTTGAACTTTAAAATAGTGCTAGACTTGGGATTGGAACTCTAGTTGGTGAAATAAGAGAGGCCTAGTATGGCGTACACTTTGTTTTTTGTCAAAGTACAAACATCAGACATTCAATTGAGATTTACAAATTCTACAATCTTGGAAGATTATATGCAAATGGCGCAAGAATTGAGCACCAGGAAACCATCAAAATGCATGGTCAGACATCGAACTGCGCTCTATTGATGAATTGAACACTAGATCACATCGAACTGAGCCCTGAATGCAAATGAAATGTTTAGAGTAACACAGATCACACGTTGCAACAAATGCAAATGAAATATTTGGAGTAACACAGATCACACGTTGCAACAAATGCAAATGAAATATTTGGAGTAACACAGGAATGGCATGCATCACATGTCGTAATAGGATTTGCCTGCAATAATCATCTCGGTCCCTACATCATGAGATGTAAAAACATTACTCTACCAAACTGAACTCTACATTAGCATAAGATTATCTTATTGTCTTATTAGGTGCATGCATGGCTAACAGGCTAAGATCAGTGGCTCGATCGGGATGGAGTCTTGTCCATGCCAACGCTGAGGAGTGTCTTAGTTGGTTTCTTAAGCCTAGATCAGGATTATGCCGGCGTAAGCAACAAAGCAAATTGAGAGAATAAGCACACGGAAGATCAATCTAAAATTAGAGGCTCATAAGGTGTCTCTGTATCTTTATTCTTCAATTCTTTTATTTTCTCTTATTTTCGTTGTGTTTGATTCCTGCCCCCCTTTATTTTTGTGCAAAAATCTCATAAAAACTAACTAGGACTAAGAGTTCTAATCCTGCACTTGTTTCCCTCTCCTATTCCTAACTAGAACTCGGACACGGACATGACGTGCAACGACATTAATTCCATTATTCACCTCCTTAAACTCGTTGCTTCCTTCTCTTCACAACTCGCACTCCGATCTTCTCACGCATTTCCACGAACTTTGGCTTGGCTAGAGACTTGGTGAGAATGTCTACGAGCTGGACTTCTGTCCGTACATATTGTATGTCGATCATGCCCGCCTCCATACACTCTCTTATGTAATGGCAACGAGTATCGATGCGTTTGCTCCTATCATGATAAACCAAATTCTTGCACAAGGATATTGCAGATTGGTTGTCGATTTTCAGCATCACCGTCTCGACCTTCTTCTTCATTAAATTAGCTAGGAGCCTCCCCAACCAAACTGCTTGACATGTTGTGATACTTGCTACAATATATTCGGCTTCACATGATGAGAGAGCCACCACTCTTTGCTTCTGTGGACACCAACTAGTCAGGTAGTTGCCGAGGTAGAATACTATGCTTGAGGTGCTTTTCATGTCGTCCACATCACCTGCCATGTCGCTATCTAAGTAACCATGCAACCCTTCGTATAGATGCGCCCAAAGTCCAACGTGCCTTTGATATAGCACAACACTTGCTTGACAGCCACCATATGTTCCATAGTAGGTTCTTCCATATATCTACTCAAATTCCAACCAAGAAAGCTAAGTCCGGATGGGTATGGAGTAAATACCTCAAGCTACCAATAATGCTGCGGTATAGCATGGAATACACTAGAGGATTGGTGCTCTTCTTGCTCAACTTGACTCGTGGATCCATTGGAATTTGTGTGGGGTTGCAATCCTTCATCCCACACTTCGCCAGAATTCTTTCAGCGTAGGCTGATTGACACAAGTTGATGTGGCCCAATTCTTGTGTTACTTATATGGCAAGATAGTCCGTAGCCTTCTCATTGAAAATAGCATCCTGAGTCATCACAACTTGCTTTGTCATTGGATCAAACATGCGATAGCCCTTCATCCTTGCACCGTAGCTGATGTGAACCATTTTCTTGCTGCGATCAGCAAGTTTGGAGAGATGTGGTCTCACAATCTTCACGCGTGCAACGCACCCAAATATGCGAAGGTGACCCACACTAGGCTTGCGGTCGTAGTAGGCTTCGTATGGAGCCTTGCCGATTACGCTCTTCGTCAGTGCTCTGTTGAGAAGATAGATGGCAGTAGACACCGCCTCTCCCTAAAACGCACCTGGAAGTCCTTTACTTTTCAACAAGCTCCTCGCCATGCCAATCACTGTTTGCTTCGTCCACTTGACCACTCCGTTTTGTTGTGGAGAATAGGGTGCCGTGAGATAACACCTAACTCTCAAGTGCTCGCAATAGTCTGTGAACTCGTTCGAGGTGAACTCACTGTGACGGTCCGTGTGCAATGCCTTCAGTCTTAGGTCCTTCTCCATTTCAGCTACAACTTTGATCTTCTTGAAAGCCTCAAATGCTTCATCTTTGCTTTTGATCAGGGCAAGCCACATGTACCAAGAGTAGTCATCGACTAGTAGCAGGAGATAATGATTTTCGACGTGCGTGATAGGGGTGATTGATCCACACAAGTCACCGTGCCACAACTCAAGAGGGGATTCAGCTCGGTACTTTTTTTCTGATGACAAAGGATTTCTGTGTTGCTTGCGGACCAAGCAATCGTCGCAAATGCGCTCTAATCAATTAATGGCATGCCATGCACCATCTTCTTGTGAGCCAAGTCCTTGAGGGCATGGAAGTTCACATGCCCATACTTGGCATACCATCGCAATGCATCTTCATTGCTTCGTGCTAGGATACACTACAAGGAGGGCCAGCTCGATGTTCAAAACATAGAGTTGGTTCCTTGGCCAATGCCTTACAAATTCTGTCCAAGATTATCATCACACCTTCTTTGATCATAATCTTGCAACCATTCTCATTGAGCTGACGGAGACTAACGACATTGCTTCTTAGTCTCTTGATGAAGTAGACTTTGGTGAGTATGCGATCTCCCGTGAGGCACTCGAGCAAGACGAAGCTCCTTCCTTGTATCTCCACAGCTGAGCCATCTCCAAAGTTGACGGATCCCATTACGGTCGTGTCAAGCTCTGCAAACATCGCCATGTAGCCAGTCATGCGATTACTTGCGCTGGTATCAAGTTACCGAGCCTTTATTTGTGTACCACTAAGCTTTGCTATCACCTTATCTTCATGTAGAAACACCTTCTAAGTAGGTTCCTTCGTCATCCCATGCACTATCGCTATTGCGGCAGCTGGACTAGTCGGGATTGTTGTCGTATTGACACCTTCAACAAACTCGTAGACTTCAGCGAGGAGAAGCATGGGCTTGTCATCGTCTTTCTTCGCCAAGTTTTCTTTTTCTCTCCTGTTCGGCTTCTTGCAATCTTTGGCGAAGTGACCATATTCGTTGCAATTGAAGCACTTAACCTTGGATTTTTCGTAGTAGCATGGCCTTCTTTCATCAGGGAACTTCTCATTGTCACCGCATCCATCACCACGTCCTCCACCTTGAGAGCGGCACGGCCGTGGCCTCTGTTGTTGTGGCCACCTTTTTTGGAGCTGCTACTTTCCTCTCTTCTTGCTTTGGCAACGTGAGCATCTAGCTCGGCTCTGGTGAACATCAGCTTCTCACCGGCTTCCTTTGGTTGGCGACGTGTCTTGCTTCGAATACTGTCATCTTTGAGACATCTCCAAATTGTTTGATCATGCCAATGATGTCGATAAACTTTGCCATGATCGACCCAAACAATTTTTCAACGACCTCAGTTTCGCTGATTTTTCCACCAAAAGATTGGAGCTCGCCCACTAGGTTTGTGAGCTTCTTAAGAGTACTCGCTAATCGACTTGAGTCCTCCATCTCCATCTTGTTGAGCTGCCGCTTCAACACACAGCCTCTTGCCCGTTTCACCTTGTCCTTGTTGACCTCCATCTCTCAGGGAGCTTCCCAAGCCTCCTCGCAGTTTCAAACTCAGCTAAGATCATTAGGACTGAGTCTGACGACCATTGCATCTTGGTCTTTCTCCATGTCGGCATCTTCTTTATTGCTCTCTATCATCGACCAAACACCCAAAGAGCGGAAATTCAACTTCATCTTCAGGGCCCATATGCCGTAGTTTGATTCTCTCAACATCGGGTATTAGATCGAGATAGCCTTTGAAGATGTCATCTTCTTGCTACCGGAGTTCTCACCGCCGGAGCCTTTCTTCTTGCTGGTGGAATCATTGTCGCTGTCGTTGGCCATCTCCTCCGCCTCATGATTGGTGGCTGTAAGCCTAGATCACGATTGTGCCAGCATAAGCAACAAAACAAATTGAGAGAACAAGCACATGGAAGATCAACCTAGAGCTAGAGGCTCATAACGTGCCTCTGTTTCTTTACTTCTTCTCTTCTTTTATTTTCTCTTGTTTTTGTTGTATTTGATCCTTAAAACCTGTTCCCCTTTATATAGGTGCAAAATCCTCATACAAACTAATTAGGACTAGGAGTCCTAATCCTACTCTTATTTCCCTCTCTTGTTCCTAACTAGGACTTGGACACAGACATGACGTGCAACGAGATTAATTCCATCACATCTCCTTGGATGCTCCAGCTCCGTGTAGCATGGTCGACGGCACTGTTAACAACTTCACTACCTCCACAGCGATCATGTTGGGCACCGTGTTGCTCGTCATCGCTGAGTTCATCAGCATGAAGCCCGCCTTGCTGCTCGCCGCGTCCTTTGGCTCGTCAGCCCATGGCTTGCACGCGTACTACGGCCCTACCGCCACATTCGTCGTCACGCACACCACTGAGATGGCCCTGGCTGGGCCCAGTGCACCCATGGCCAGGAGGAACATGCGGTCATCCTCCTCCCTCACGGGCAGGATCCACAGCTCCAACACCGGCACCCTGAGCCCAATGACCTTGCCGTACTGATCCTGTGCATGGCCAAGTTGTGCACAATAGTGAGATGGCCAAGGAGCGCCGTGGGCGGGTCACGAAGACACAGCCAAGCTCCGTGTAGGAGCAGGGAGGGTGTGGGCATGTGCTCAGGTGGCTACCAAGTTCATAGTATGCGACGTAACTCAGGCTGGTTGTAGGGGACGTGATCCAGGTGCCGTAAACGGAGGTGGGTCGCGGCGGGACGGCGAAGGGTCGCGGTGAGGCAGGCGACGCATCCACGTCTCATGCAGTGGCTGTGGCATATTGGAAGTGGGTTGCAGTGCCAGCAATGGAGAGTGCAGAGAAGGCTCGGTGGTTGGTCAGTGGGGCGCACTGGAGGCCGGTCGTGGTGGCGTGTTGGAGGCAGGTCGTGGCACTGAAGATGGAGAACGTAGCGAGAGGACAAGCACTGGATCATGGGTAAAGGAGCGAAGGAGATGGAGATGGTCTGGATTGGGTCTGGACATGGGCGTCGGGCCCTAATATATGAAATTGACTTATCTGCCCTTTTGTTAGTCACCTAGGGATGCTTTGAGATTTGTGAATTTTTTTTTAGAAAAGTATAGAAGCACTTCTCTTAAATTAATTATATAAGTAGGAGTCTAGGCGGAACTCCAAGATTGTAAACTCACAAGTTCAGAAACCTTTTCTAGAGCATATGTCAAAGTCATAGGGCTAACAAGTTGAATAGCACATACATCATCATGAATTCTAGCATTATACACGTGATTATGTTTTATCAACTTATCATAGCTTATTTCAGAGTAAGTTTCTACACATCGCTCAACAATTAGTGCTCTTAAAATAGTAAAAGAAACTATTTCAAAACATGGAGCACTCAAATCAACTTCTATATCACCCAAAACCGATTGCAGATAATTAATATTATAGCATGGGGTATCAAAATCAGAAATTTAAAAATTCTCATCATGTGTATCATTACTTTATACATCCAAATCACAAGGTAAATCAATGATATCACAGGAGGTGCAAAAATCATCTAGCAGTTCAGGGGAAAAGTTATACCACTCCTCATAAGTGCCAAACATCCTCTCTGTCAGCTCCTGTTTAGCACGTCTGACCTTACTATAGTTGACCAGGAAACCAATTTCATCAGCCACGGATGATATCAATGCCTTTGGCTCGATAGAGATATATTTTGATATTTGGTGGTGCACTTTTTTAGCCACATATGTAGCACTCACATTACGGTGCACCATCAAAGGCTCAGATAGCCCGCGTGTGTGGTCTACCAAGACTGTTATCTCAAAGTCTTTATAAATCCCCTTACGCTAGTTTGCACGAACTCTTCCTGGACAATTTGGATGTATTCATACAACCTTCAAACATGTTGGATTTTACCTTTTTACCTTGTACTCACGACTTACTGAGACGACAAACTTTGTAATGGCTATCTAGGCGGCATGCTTGCTTGGGAAAAGCTATCCAACCTTGAGACCGTTCTCACCAAAGCCCCATGGGGAGTTTACATCTTGTGAGATCACAAGGCTTTATACTGTTAGCTCATCCATTTCTTCGGCAACAACTCTTCGAGAGGGAGCACCGCCTACAGCATCACCCCATCCTCATCGCTACCATCAGATTCGTCGTCATCCTCTTCATTAGAATCCAACTTGTTCGACATGCTTGGTAAGAGTTCAAAGCAATCGACATGAGCAGACCAAAAGGGACATTCATCGCTAGTCAGCAAACGCATGCTTTCAACAAACTGAACATACACCATGAGTCGACTGTACATCACGCCCCAGGAGTGTTTCAAAACCGCATGTACCCTACCCATGATACATTGTCGATCACCTTGTGTAGCTCCCATAAGGGGTCCAATGACCCATCTTCTTGACTACTGCATGTTACTGCTTCAATGACAAGTTTTTTGTGTGCTGTCTCTCGATCAAACTACTGGCGCATGCACCTCGTCAGGTCTAACAAACTAATCTCCTCCAGACCTTCTATATGTGCAACCTTGTATTAGAATTGCAACAGATCGAGCCCGCAAGGCCCGTCGCGTTTAATGTTGCCCCATAAAATATTAACAAATCATTCATTGTATCTAAGTACACACGAAACCAAATTTTAATAACACATAAATATTCTGTACATATTATTTGAATTTTGACTCCACCTATATAATTTGTATATCATTTTAATTTCTTTTATAGGACTAATTCTTTAATAATATTTTCACACCTATTTCTTTTATAGGACTAATTCTTAAAATTGAGTGCACATATATAATGTTCATACCATTTTAGTTTCTTTAAACTGGGGAAACACGATGTTTCATACATTTTAAACACATTATTCGTACTATTATTGTTAAACTTAATGATATTTTCACACAAAATTATTTCTGACATATTGTCTATAAATAAATTATCATATGATACCTCATCCCTTTTTATTTTCGAATTATGCTCTACCTGCCACTCTTTTTTAATAACACTAATCATGATTCAACTAACACTATATTCAAATAAGTAAATAGATAGTTACTATATATCTACATAACAAGTTCAATAATAACGTATTTACATGTCAAATTTTCTTGCTTCTCTACATGATTACTCAACAAAATCATTATCATTTCTACTCAAATAAATTAAACAGTATGCTATTTGCCAAACATGAAGACATTTACCAAACTTTAGTGCTGTCATAAAATTAATATAAACATTTGCATGCATAAGAAAATTACATGTCACAAACTAATATAATGCTAATTATTAATCAAAAAATCATTATCATTGCTAGTCAAATAAATTAAACTCGTAGGATAGCTACCGAAACCATATATGACATAAATAACAGTGCCATAACTTCAACTTATTTCCCTTAACATGACATCTTTTAGCTAACTTTAAGCTAATCAAATAAGTAATCATGAACTTGCATGCAAGAAAAAATTACCTCTGTTTGAAGATTGCCACGAGATCTACAATTTCTTCAACTTCTCCACCTCTTGATGTAGCCTAAAAAAACCTTAAAATCCACAACTAAACTTCATCTCATGGTGTTATTTTCTTCTCTATTTGGTTGATTCTCTTTACATTTGAGGGGGTGGGTAGCCGAGAGAGTGTGAGGGCATAGAGTGAGGGGGTGGGTGTGAGTGAACTGGTTTGGACCACAGTTTAAAAGGAGAAGAGAGGGAATCTGGGGCGTACAGGGTGTTGTCTGCCCTATCACATCCGACAGCACCCTGTCGGGGCGCGGGGTTAGTCGCGCGGCGTGGGTGGGAGGGTCGGAGCACTGAGGCAGCGTGTGGAGCGAAGGAGTCGCGGCCTGTAAAGACATCTTGTAAATAAGCTTTGTAAATGAGGTCGGTGGAGACCATTATATATAAAGTGGGATTTTTTTCTCCTATCATTCATGCATATGGGTTATTGCAAAGACTTAATCTCCAAAACCCTAAAATTTTGCCCCAGAATCAACCTAAATAAAAATGTTAAAACCAACCACACCAAAATCTCCTCCTGATAATTTTCCTAAACTCTAAACAGGACAGGGAAACACTACAAATTTTCTCAATTCAATTGGTTTTGAATCACATATGTAAACAAATGTTTTTCCACAATACATACTTTCGAACAAAACTGAAGTATACTAATTGAGTCAATTTCTTCTTCTCCAAAGATTATGAAATTTCATATTTAAGAGTTATTCATATTCTTACACCAAAATATAAAATTTTGAAATTTTTTGGAACCTAATGAAGCTACTTGTGTCGAAACCTTAATTTGGACTATTTGACTTTCATATTAACACGACAGTCCAAAATAAAATATTTTAGTGTAATAAAAAATTTGGAAAACATATATGTCAAAACAAATTTTTGCAAAATTTTTACATCAAGGTTTGAACCTATTCTATCAAAACCTAATTTAAACCAGAAATAAAAGAAAAAATAAAAATAAAAAGGGAATTTCCCCTCCTTACCTGACTGGGCCAAGGCAGCTCAATTCTCCCTCTGCACTCGCTGGGCCAAGGCCCATCTCCCTCCAGCATGCACCACCACCCACGCCTATCTGCCTTGCCACCTTCTCCGCAGCGTCGTGCCTCGCTCCACCCTACCTTTCCTCCTCCCTCGGACCATCGGCCCTGCGCGCTAGGATTCTTCTCCCACGCGTCCCAGCCAAGGATGCATGTCATGCACCTGAGGCAGATGCCGCTGGTGCCTAACTCCCTAGCTCTATAAGAGTCCCCCTTTTTCCTCTCTATTCCACCTTGCACGGAACCCGAGCTCAATTTCTCCATCGCCGGTGACCAAGCTTCTTCACGGTGGCTTCACCACTCCCAACTCTAGCGGCAAGATCTCCTGCCCCATTTCTTCCGTTGGGCTCCCTCTTCACCTCCCCAACCTCACCCCCTTCCTCTGATTGCACCCAGGACCTCGAAGGAGCTAGCGTTGAGCCTTCTACTCCAACGACGGTGTATACGCCCCACGTCTGCATCTATATTTCATAAGCCCCATGTCTCGTGGCTAACTTCCCTAGCTCCTGGAGTTCTCTGCGCCCTTCACTAACCGCCTACAACCGCCGTCAAGCCCGACGTCGCCATAGTCACCCCCATCGGAGTCACCAGCATCGTCGGCAACCTCGGCATCCCCCTCGTAGCCTTCCCTAAGCCCGCCGTCACCGTAGTCCGTCGGTGCCTGCTCGTGTGTGTGCTCACTAGAGAACGGCAATGACCGGTCGGTCTAACCGAGCGGGTAGCGGTCACAACAATTGGTCTGATCAAACGGTCGATCCGACCGCTGGCCATTAACTGTTACCCGTTAACGGTTAGAATTAATTAGAGTTAATTAATTATTGCATTAATTAATGTGCTAATATGTGGATGACATGTGGACCCATCGGTATTAATGTGTAATTAAGTGCACATTTTATATCTGTCGCAATGACAACCTGGACCACCTCTAAGTACTAGAAAAATAAAAATGATAAATATAAAATCCATGATAGATGGGCCCCAATTGCCATTAACACATAATTTGATTTAATGATTTTTTGTAACATATCCAGAGAGTACGACATGTGGGTCCCACTGTCGGTTGGACTAGTCAATGTTCACCAGACCCACATGTCATCCTCACTGCTAAGATAAAGTTGATTCTAAATTTTTTTAATATATTTTTTTTATAGAGAAAAAGATAGAAAATGCTAAAGTTTGATTAAACTTCAAATTTTTGTAGAAAATTCATATGAACCCCAAATGAGTTATTTTTTTGTAATTTCATATTTTAATGCGTAGAATTTAATGAAATAGGTTTCTTCCATGTTACTATTTTAAAAAATGTATAAATTCAGAAATTGCCCTCAAATTCAAAGTTTGAACCAAGAACTTGAAAAATTCATATCTTTAGTTCTAAGAATCCATATTAAATGAAACCAATTGCATTAGATTCATAATTATATTTTATATATCTTAGGCTGTGTTTCATGCATAATATCATCTCTAAAAATTTTGATATTGATTGAATGTTCCTTTTTATCGTTTTTCTGACGTTTGGGGTTTTTGTCGGTAGAACTTGGCAACGCGGGTTACATGGAGGGTGATCACCAGTAGGTTTATGACTCTGAATAGCAAGGCAAGCATACTGTCTTGTTGAAAATATTCTAGTTCTCTTATGCCATGTTTGGATGGATGATGACTTGGTTAATTGAATGTTTGATCGTGATGAATTGTTGATACATGAAAATTTTCTAGCATGAGTAGGTATGCTTGTTGTGTGTGATCAACAAAAGATGTGGTCTTTAAATCACTGAATAAAAATAGTTGAACCCCTAAGGTGATATGTGAGAGCCGGGAATTGATACCCATTGAGGGATTCAGCAGGTGGATTTAACCTAGACCGATATCGAGTTGGGATCTTTTCCTCCACCCACAACAAAAGTGTTAGCAAGTGGATTTGGATGGTCATAGTCGGCCAAATATGAACCAACAACCATTGGAACACTTTTCGTTCAAGATTAGGGTGGATTTAACCCTCCGAAACTCCACATTACCGGGACTTGTGTGGATTTAACCTTATCCCGCATTTTCCTTAAGTCGAGACTTAAGGAAAGCTAAATAGAAGTTGTTTGTGATGCTTGTGAGATGAATTCAAATATGAAAATGAATGGAATTGAATTGATTAATCATTATTGAGAGTTGGGTGCTGTAGCCGTACTCCAAAAATGCTTTAAGTGGTGTATAACTTAAAGATGATGAATCTGAAATTTGGTATGATGGTTCTTCATACATGTTCAGATTTGAGATTAATTTACTCTTGAAATATTTATCGAGTTGTCACGTTGATTGCATTAACGAATTGATGGTATCAATAGGATAGATCACTACTACATAAAACATCAACACTGACGGGCGGAAAACCTTTATCAGTGACGGGTACCCGTCTCGTCAGTAACTAATGGTCAGTGGTGACTCGTATTATCAGTGACGGGTAAATTACCCGTCACTGATAAAGATCATCACTGACGGGTCAAAACAATACACTCGTCAGTGATGACATTTTTAGATGCCTCTGAAAACGTCATCACTGACGGGTATAATACCTCACCCGTCAGTGATGATATTATACCCGTCAGTGATGACGTTTTCAGAGGTGCAAAAAAAACTGAAAACGTCATCACTGACGACTAGAATATTTGACCCGTCAGTGATGACTCACATCACTGACGGGTGAGGTATTATACCCGTCAGTGATGACGTTTTCAGAGGCGCAAAAAAAAAGCCCTACCCGGGCAGTGCCGGGTAGGGTTTCACTAAAACGGCTGTAACTTTTGCATACGGTGTCCGTTTTGGGTCCACGACCACTCAAAATGACCGTATCGACGAGGCACATCTAATAAATCTACATGTCTTTAGACATGTATAATTTTTCACCTCCAAATTCGCCCTCTAAGACTGACTTTTGCCCCTCCGAACGAAATGTCGCCTCTTCCGACCCTCCGTTGAACTTCTTCCCGAGCTCCAAATGCAGTAATTTTTGTGGATTCCGAACCGTTAGGGAGTAGAGCTGCTAGAAAAAATACGAGAAAAAATTTAAAAAATAAAAAAATTTCACTCCAAATTCGGCCCCGAACGAATAATCCCCGCTACCGAACCCTCCGTTCCCTCCGTTGAACTTCTTCCCGAGCTCGAAATGCAGTAATTTTTGTAGATTCCGAACCGTGAGGGAGTAGAGCTGCTACAAAAAAATACGAGAAAAAATTTAAAAAATAAAAAATTTAGGCACTAGTAGAAGGATGAGAAGGAAGAGAAGGGTGGAAGGTTGGAAGGGAGGAGAGGAGGGTGCTCACCGTGAATGCATTATCATTAATTCGTTCAAGCACTTTAAATGGACCATCAGCACGTGGCATAAGCTTAGATTTTCTCAAATCAGGGAAACGATCTTTACGCAAATGCAACCAAACCAGATCTCCAGGCTCAAAAGTAACATGTTTCCTTCCCTGATCACCGGCAATTTTATACTTAGCATTCATTCGTTCAATGTTCTCTTTAGTCATCTCATGCATCTTTAATATCAATTCAACACGTCGCTTAGCATCAAAATTAACCTTCTCCGAAGATGGAAGAGGTAGCAAATCAATAGGTGCACGAGGTATAAAGCCATAAACAATCTCAAAAGGGCACATCTTAGTGGTAGAATGCAGCGAACGGTTATAAGCAAACTCAATATGAGGTAAACATTCTTCCCACGTACGCAAATTCTTTTTTAAAACAGCCCTAAGCATAGTAGACAAAGTTCTATTCACAACCTCAGTTTGTCCATCTGTTTGGGGGTGACATGTAGTACTAAAAAGCAATTTAGTCCCCAACTTAGCCCATAAGCATCGCCAAAAGTGGCTAAGAAATTTAGTATCACGATCTGAAACAATAGTATTTGGTACACCATGCAAGCGTATGATTTCACGAAAGAACAAATCAGCAACAATTGTAGCATCATCGGACTTGTGACATGGTATAAAGTGTGCCATCTTACTAAATCTATCCACGACAACAAATATACTATCTCTCCCCTTCTTGGTTCTAGGCAGCCCTAAAACAAAGTCCATAGATATATCTTCCCAAGGTACACTAGGAACGGGTAGAGGCATATATAAACCATGAGGATTAAGTCGTGACTTAGCTTTTTGACATGTAGTGCAGCGAGCAACGAATCTCTCAACATCTCGTCTCATCTTTGGCCAAAAGAAGTGTTCAGCAAGGACGTCCTCCGTCTTCTTTACGCCAAAATGACCCATCAATCCTCCTCCATGCGCCTCCTGTAACAACAAAAGACGAACAGAGCTATCTGGGATGCATAGCTTGTTGGCACGAAACACAAAGCCATCATTAATGATGAACTTGTTCCATGTTCACCCTTGTTTACAATTCTGCAATACATCTTTAAATTCAGCATCATGTACATATTGATCCCTGATGGTCTCCAAACCAAAAATTTTAAAGTCAAGTTGTGAAAGCATGGTATAATGACGTGACAATGCATCAGCAATAATATTTTCTTTACCCTTTTTATGTTTGATGACATAAGGGAAAGACTCAATGAACTCAACCCACTTAGCATGTCTACGGTTCAGTTTAGCTTGACTTCTAATATATTTCAACGATTCATGATCAGAATGTATAATGAACTCCTTGGGCCACAAAAAATGTTGCCATGTCTCTAATGTCCGAACAAGAGCATATAATTCCTTATCATAAGTAGAATAGTGCAGACTAGGCCCACTCAATTTTTCACTAAAGTATGCAACAGGTTTGCCTTCTTGTAATAACACACCACCTAAACCAATGCCACTAGCATCACATTCAAGCTCAAACATCTTATTAAAATCAGGGAGCTGAAGTAAAGGTGCATGTGTCAACTTATCTTTCAATACTGTGAAGGCCTCCTCTTGCGCATTGCTCCAAACAAATGGAACGTCCTTCTTTGTGAGCTCATTCAGCGGTGCAGCAATGGTGCTGAAATCTTTGACAAAGCGTCGATAGAACCCAGCAAGTCCTAAGAAACTCCGCACTTGTGTGACCGTTTTAGGAGTCGGCCAACTCTGGATGGCTTCGATCTTGGCTTTATCAACTTCAATGCCCTGTGGAGTAACAACATAGCCAAGAAACGATACTCGGTCGGTGCAAAAGGTGCACTTTCCAAGGTTACCAAACAAACGTGCATCTCGTAAAGCATTAAAAACAGCACGTAAATGATCCAAGTGATCCTCCAAAGATTTGCTATAAATCAGTATATCATCAAAATAGACTACCACAAATCGTCCAATGAAAGCACGTAAAACTTCGTTCATCAATCTCATGAATGTACTAGGTGCATTAGTTAAACCGAAAGGCATGACTAACCACTCATACAAACCAAACTTAGTTTTAAACGCTGTTTTCCATTCATCTCCTAATTTCATACGAATTTGATGGTATCCACTACGCAAATCAACTTTCGAGAACATGGTAGAGCCACTCAATTCATCAAGCATATCATCTAGCCTAGGAATGGGATGACGATATCGAATAGTAATATTATTAATGGCTCTACAATCAACACACATACGCCATGATCCATCTTTCTTAGGTACCAAAATAACAGGAACAGCACATGGACTAAGGGATTTGCGAACATAACCTTTGTCGAGTAGCTCTTGTACTTGACGCTGAATCTCCTTTGTCTCCTCTGGATTGGTACGGTATGGCGCACGGTTGGGCAGCGAGGCACCGGGAATTAGGTCAATTTGATGCTCAATCCCTCGAATAGGTGGTAATCCCGGTGGTACGTCTTCAGGAAAGACGTCAGTGAACTCCTGCAAAATGTTAGTGATAGCAGGAGGCAAAGAGGGAGGCAAATCCGCGAATGAAAACAAGGCCTCTTTGCATATGAATGCATAGCAAATAGAATTACTAGCATCCAAATCAGAAATATCAGATTTATTTGCAAGCAAACATGTACCTTTCAATTTTATTTCATTAGAAGGCCTAGGTGCAGATTTGCTTGTAGTTTTATGTTGCTCAAATTCTTTAGCCACAATCTGATTTTCACCCTTGTTTGCTCCTGATTCTTAGCTCTACTAGCTTTAGCAAGATCATCTTTCAAAATTTGATCAGGAGTCATAGGAACTAATGCAATCTTTTTACCCTTATGCAAAAGGGCATACTGATTAGTCCTACCATGATGCACAGAATCTCTATCATATTGCCATGGTCTACCAAGTAACATTGAGCATGCTTGCATAGGTACCACATCACAATCAATAAAATCAGCATAGGCGGCAATAGTAAAATGCACTCGTACCGTTCTTGTTACCTTAAGCTTGCCGCTGTTATTGAACCATTGGATGTAGTAGGGATGAGGGTGTGGACGTGTGGTGAGTGAAAGCTTCTCAACCATCTCTGAACTTGCCAAGTTATTGCAGCTCCCTCCATCAATTATAATCCGAACAGCACGCTCCTTCACAACACCTTTTGTTTGAAACAAGTTGTGTCGCTGATTTTGCTCGGCACGGCTCATTTGCACACTCAAAACTCTTTGTGCAATCAAGCTCACATACTGATCTGCATCCTCGGCGCCCATATATTGTACATCTTGATCAGATTTGTCATCATTTTGTTCTTGTGCAGCGATGAGAGCCAATGTATCTTCATCATAGTCACTTGCGGAATCATATTCCCCATCTTCTCGTATAATCATCACACGCTTTGTGGGGCAATCTCTTTGCATGTGACCATAGCCGTGGCAGCGATGGCATTGTGTATCCTTGGTCTTCCCGGTCGACGCCATGGAAGAAGAACTCTTCGCCGGGGCAGTGGAGGAAGACTTTGCTAGTGTAGGTGCTTCCGGTGCTGTTCGTGTTGTAGACGAACATGATTTAGCATTTGAAGTGGCCGGGGCAGCGGTACGTGTGGACGGGCCAGCGGGTGTGTGAGGTGTCCACGAAGTTGTACGCCCTGCAGAAAAGTTAGATCTTGTCTTCGGCTGTCGATCCTGCACTTCACGTTCAGCTTTGCAAGCAAGATGGAATAAACGAGTGATAGTATTATATTCCTTATACTCAAGTATGGTTTGAATTTCTTTGTTTAAACCACCCATAAACCTAGCAAGCATAGCCTCATTATCCTCAACAATAGCACATCTAATCAAACCAGTTTGTAATTCTTGATAGTATTCCTCCACAGAATTATTACCTTGTCTCAAACGCTGAAGTTTATTAAGCAATTCACGTTGATAATAAGGAGGAACAAATTGGGTACGCATAGCATCTTTCAAGGCAGCCCAAGTAGTTGGTATATTTTCATGATACATCCTACAATGTTCAGCCCACCAAATAGAAGCGAAACCGGTAAACTCACAAACAGCAGCCCTAACACGTTTATCCTCGGGATAATTCAAGCATGCAAAGCGTTGTTCAACTTCTAATTCCCAAGTAAGATATGCATCAGGATTATATCTACCCTCAAATGGTGGAATTTTCAGTTTTAGTTTAGCAACATCATCATTATCACGTACCTCCCGACGTGGGTGCATACCATGTCGGTTTTGTCGCAGCCGTCGATGTAGTCGATCATTATTGGTGGTGACGGCGTCCTCGTCCTCAGACCCTCCATGATACTCATCAAAGTTAGCTTCCTCTTCCTCACCCGTGGCTGTGGTAGCATTATGAGGGTACACTGAAGCACCGGAAGCTTGTGGAGCAAAGTCGGGGACACGACGTGCTCGCTGTTGTGTAGCTTGGAGCACAGGAGCGGGTACGCGAAGTGGTGGTGGTAGCTGATGTCGAGGTGGTGGCTGATGTAGAGGTGGTGGAGTGCCCGAAGTGCCATCCAAACGGGTGAGGATAACGTCAATCTTAGCGTTCAGCTCCTTGACACTTGCCTCTATCCCGTCCATCCGGTCCATAGCACCGGCATAGCGTGTGTCAATGTCCCCAACATGTTTGGACACAACACCTTGGAAGTCATCTCTCAACTTCCGGATGCGAGGAGAAAGATCATCCCCGTTGTTCATGTGTGAACCTGTCATGGTTAGTAGCAAAAAGACACGAAAAACACAAGTGTAATGTCCCTACTAGCTACTAGGATGTGGTGACAATCGCTCAACGCTCAAGCTAATCACAATTCTTACAAGTTCTTACCCTGCAGCAAGGAGGTGACCGGCAACCGACGGTGTCAAGTACCTCCAAAGTATGGAACAAGCGATTACCAAGTGATCGAAAATCTGCACGGTATAGAGTAGTGGAGCTTGGAAGGCTTTTGTGAGTAGCAAAGAAATAGCAAGTGATCAAAGTAGCAATACAAAGTTGAATATATGCTCAAAAATACTAGTCCTAGTTGCTGGACTTAGACTAGAACGAGCAAAATTTAACTAAGCCTAGATACTGAAACAATAGAGGCAAAAGATCACAAGCTAAAGAAGCAATGCAATGCAAGAATTCTTTTGAGATTTTTTTTTATATCAGTGGCCTTCTATGTGGCTTCTTATTCTTTTTGTAATTTTCTTGTACTTTTTTGAACCTCAGAAAAATTCCAAACAGAGCAAAAGTTATCAAAAGACGAAGTTTTAGCTTCCTGCCACAAGTCTGCCTGGTTCGGTTTTTTTGCGATATCTCCCAAACGGCTTGGCCAAATCAGCTGAAATTTTTATGGTAGGCTCCTGAGAATATCCTTGATTTTACAGAATTTTTTCAGATTTTTCTGGGCAATTTGAACTTTTCGAATCCGAATTGGCTTTGAATTCGGTTTGAACTTTGAATCCGAACCAACTTTGATTTCTGGTCAACCCAACGTGGAGTGGATGTCCAGGACCCTTATTAAGGTCGTGGGGGAGGCCCTTGGGTTGGCTAAGTCCCTGCCAAAAAGATATGAGATAGAAACCAAACACTATTGGGCAATCAACTTGAAACCCAAGTAAATCCCAACTTCCCTTTCTTTCTTTTTCTTTCCAAACTCTTTGCAAGATCCAATCTATTATGAGAGAAGGGTGGGGGAGGAGATACTGTTCACGCGCGTGAACAGTACGCATGAATAGTACACCGAATCAAACGAGCAACAAGGAGGGTATGATCTAGTAGTAAAATTATGCAACGAACCAATCTAGACCAGCAACTTGACACGATCTATGCAGCAAAAATTCAACAATGTAAGTACTAGATTGAAAATTGCACGGCTCAGATTGGTTTTGGGACAATGGATGAACTAACCCTAATTTTTTTTTGATTTTTGGCTGATTGTGGATGATAGGAAAAAGATGTAATCTACTACTACGGAAAAACAGGAAATTTCTCACCGAGCAACTTGAGCTCTGATACCACTTGATAGAACAATGGGGTGTCCCGATCTTTCGATGAGAAGATAACTATCGATTAGATGGATTCAACCTTGACGATCCGACTACACCGTGCAGCGAACGGTGCGCCTTAGCAATCGCTAGACCAACTCCGAGAGGTTATTGACGATGCCGGTAGCACGGTCAACTTGAACACGAGGTTCTTAATCCCTGCAAGCAATCGACGAACAAGCAAGAATTGAGAAATAGCAATCTGAAATTGCGAGTATAGATGAAGTACGATATATTATATGGTGGGGTTTCACAATCGGCCTTGATCTGATCGGACGACACAAACAAAGAACACGACGAATAGCAACGGTGGCTGATTCTAAACTTTAGCAAAACCCAAGCTAACCCTAGGGGGTGTGGCTACTTATATAGGATAGGATGGGGAGGTGGGTTACTGTTCACGCGCGTGAATAGTGCGTGTGAACAGTACTGAAACCCCATGAGGACTCCCTTACTTTTACTTAGCCTATTTGGATACATGGCCCATTGGCCCATTAAGGTGGCAGAGCACCATATTTCACTAAGTCCTTTTTCATGGTGGCTTGAGTATTCTTCCATCATCACTTGTGCTCTTGTTTATCGTCTGGCTTCTCGTATGCTTGTTGCCATGCCCTTGTAGCTTGCTCGTCATGCTCCAATACTTGTCCTTCATATCCAAGCTAGGCCCTCCACTCCTAATTAGCAAAAGAATATCATTATTAGGCAGCATCATATCCTTATCAATATAAGGCAAAGTACCGAGGAACGAAAGTACCTGGTAATTAAGTTGTTTGGCACGTGCCCTAGTCATTGGTCCTTGTATCTCCGTCACTTGTGTAGGTTCAGCTGGTGATGTAATAGGAGCTGAAACAGTGTGAGGAGTAGCATTGGGTGTAACTGTAGTGGAGATGATGCCCTCATCACCGTGACTCCATGGAGTTGGAGAGGAGAAGGGGCCGGTAGTGGGCATGAGGATCTGACAGTGGGATGCTTGAGGAGGGTGCTTCTAGGAAGGAGAGGAGGAGAGGAGGAGAGGAGGAGAGGAGGAGGGTGGAAGGGAGATGGAGAGAAATATGGATCTGGATTTGAGTGGATTTGAGTGGAGTTGAGTGGAGTGCGTTGCACTGAGGTGAATTATATACCCGGCGGGATTCTACAATTTCGGGTTTTGAAATTTCGGAGTTGGGCGGGATTCACATCACTGACGGGTCAACGTTTTAACCCGTCAGTGAAAAGTGAAAAATTTCGGGTTTTGAAATTTCTGAGTTGGCGGGATTCACATCACTGACGGGCAGATTTTTTTGCCCGTCATTGATATTCTTGACATCTCTGACGTGTCTAACTTCATGCCCGTCAGTGATGACTTTCTAGGGTTAGGGGAGCCGGGGTTACCACTGACGGGCGCACCATAAATGCCCGTCAGTGGTTCTGGGCGCACCATAAAAATTTTGGGCACACCAACCTATCCCGAGCACAGCGCCCAGGCCCACGAGCCCAGGCCGCACAGGGGACCAGCCAGAGGCCCATCCCGAGCACAGCGCCCAGGCCCACGAGCCCGGACCGCGCAGGGGACCAGCGGCGGCTCGAAGTATCAGTAAAGGTGTAAGGAATTCGGAAGTCCAATGCGCAGCTGCCCTTTTAAGCTAGTGCGCGCGCTGCTCGCTCGGCGAGGTGGGACTAAAGATGTGCAGTATAAGTGGTGGTAGCGTTACCACTGACGGTCGTCCCTTCTAGGCCCGTCACTGATATTCTTTACATCTCTGACGGGTCTAACTTCATGCCCGTCAGTGATGACTTTTTGTGTAATCTCGTGTTTTCTGCTGAAGTCATTACTGACGGGTCGACTATTGTGCCCGTCAGTGATATGCTTGACATCTCTGACGGGTCTAACTTCGGACCCGTCAGTGATGACTTTTCGTAAAATTTCATGTTTCTGCTGAAGTCATCAGTGACGGGCCGACTATTGTGCCCGTCAGTGATATGCTTGACATCTCTGACGGGTCTAACTTCGGACCCGTCAGTGATGACTTTTCGTGAAATTTCATGTTTCTGCTGAAGTCATCAGTGACGGGCCGACTTTTGTGCCCGTCAGTGATATGCTTGACATCTCTGACGAGTCTAACTTCGGACCCGTCAGTGATGACTTTTCGTGAAATTTCATGTTTCTGCTGAAGTCATCAGTGACGGGCCGACTATTGTGCCCGTCAGTGATATGCTTGACATCTCTGACGGGTCTAACTTCGGACCCGTCAGTGATGACTTTTCGTGAAATTTCATGTTTCTGCTGAAGTCATCAGTGACGGGCCGACTTTTGTGCCCGTCAGTGATATGCTTGACATCTCTGACGGGTCTAACTTCGGACCCGTCAGTGATGACTTTTCGTGAAATTTCATGTTTCTGCTGAAGTCATCAGTGACGGGCCGACTTTTGTGCCCGTCAGTGATGACTTTTCTCCCCTGAAACGGAACATCTGATAGAGTCACCACTGACGTGTATCCGGCTGCCCGTCAGTGATAAGTGATAAGTCTGACGGGCTTTTTCATGCCAGTCAGTGATAAGATATAGTGGATGACCTTTTTTGTAGTAGTGGATGGTATATGTAGTTCTCTTTATCATGTTACATTAAATTGTAACAACTTGCTTATATTGTCATTTTTTAAATCCATGCCATGCTTAAGTGAACTTGGAATCAGCACATTATCATCTTGCGAGTACAAAAGTACTCACTAGGAATTCCATTCTTGCACGTGATCCTAGCGTAGGCAAATTTTACGATTCTAAAAATGTTGGTTCTAATGTCTAGTTGCAGTGTTTGCTTGTCTTGGTCATGAGGTTACTTTGTAAAGTCTTTGAGAGATTATGTGGGCTGTTATCTCCATGTTTTAGATGATGTTCCACTGCTAGTTTTGCTGTTATGTTTAGTGTAAACGACTCCAAAGTCGCATTGTATGAATGACAAAATCCACAATGGATTGTGGTGATGGGTTACCTCCAAATTGGAGTTCTTGCTCTAATTATGATTGCATTCAGGTTTCCATCTAAGAACATGTGGTACATTACTTGCTATGTTTACTTCTGAAATTAGACAATAGTTGGTACCTAATGGAAAATCTATGTCCAGGAAACGTCTACAAGGTAATGCAAATAATTCCAAAATTTTAAAGAAAGAGATAAGGCCTGATTCAAGGTAAACCGAAATTTCTCGCGAAATTTGAAGGTACAACTAAAGCAGAAAAGTAATAGGGAAAGTTAAGAAGAGTGATACATTTTGTATCATTTTTTGGTCAAATTGTACTTTCTTGTCAAGTGATTTTTTGGTCAAAATGTACTTTCTTGTCAAGTGCAACTGCTTCATATTTGAGTGGTTTCTGTTTACACAAGATCCATATAAGTATAGACATACATGTGTTTGTTCTATCCTCTTTGTCTGTTCTGTGATGTGACTTGAATTTCTTTTCTGCAGTCACAGAAAGATTTATATGAAAAACATCATAACACAGCTGATGGGTGCGTATCAGGATATGGTTTGGGTTGAGACAGATAATGAATGCGACAGATCGTTTACTGCTTGAAACAAGAGATGTTGCACAGAAGCTGAATACTGGAATCCATATGGTAGTTATTTAAAGTAATTTATTGGTGCACTGAAGTTTATCTGCTCTTAGGGATAGTGTTGCGTTATTCATACTCAGAGGACTGCATGGAATTGTTTTTAAGTTAGGTATGTTTATGGTTTACGCTCCCCGAGAGTTCTTGTTCTAATTTAAGTATTTAACTAATATTTGGTTCAATGGAGCCTTTTTTGAGGCGTCGAAGTGCAAGAGTTCCTGTGTAGTATTCCTGATTCCACTAGTAGTTTGTTGCGTGGCTAGCTGCGATAAATTTCTTCTACATTTGCTTTTCATTTTTTACAGCATATTGCGGAAATACCATATGAAAATCAACTTATAATGCGGACTAAGGGAATTGATCATGGGACAGTTACATATTTAGATAAAATTGATTTTCTGAGGAGTAATTTGCTGGCTGCCCACTCTGTTTGGTTGAATGAGCCTGAGTTGAGTAAGCTTTTCCACAATAGAATGTTATCTTTGCAATTTCTACTGTACCCTGAGACTGTATGGTAGTTATGGATATCAAAAACTAAAAAACTAGCTTAAAGTTAAACTGTGTAGCTTTTACTTTCTCTAAAAGAAACTGTGCTGCTTTTAGCTGTAAGAAGGTTGCCTCAGTCAGTGTACGTTCAATCATGCATGTAGGAGTCATCAGTACACAGAGACAGACCATGACTCTGCTGCGACAGCTATACAAGAATCTTTATTCTGGTAATGACAATCTGTTGGTTTAAGAGGTTTACCTATTCTTATTTTTGGATAGCTTGTGATACTGGAACTCCAAGTATAGCTTCTAGTAGGAGTAGGTCATTGGCAAACTTTTCACTTGAGGTTCTTACATGCAGATAAACCTTTTTTCAAAGGCCGGTGTCAAGGTCTCTCATTGCCCAGCATCAGCCATGCGGAAAGAGATGCTGGATTCTGGTGTCTGTGTCTCTCTTGGTACAGATGGAGCAACAAGCAATAACAGAATGAGCATAGGTCTGCTTAAAAATCCTCACCGCAAACATTTTTACGCGCCTTTTTGAGTTTCCTCTTTGTTTTCTGTGCCTATGTACTCCACATTTTTTTGCCAGTTTAGGACTGTTTAGTTCATTCCTCTTCTGTTCTTTCTGAATATGTCTTGCACATGTATACATGGGAAATGCACTCTGTATTCTGTACTACATCCTAAGCAATACACATCTATTGTTTGAAGTTTGGTGTGCTCTGCTTTTTATTACTACTAGAAAGCCCCGAACAGAAATCAGCTGATTTTTCCCACAGAATAGCATCGCCAAGACGCAGGACGAGGCCAGCACCGACGGGCCCATAAAGCGCACCAGCCGCAGAACCCATCTGCCGCCGGCGACATTGCCTAGAGAGCCCCGAACAGAAATCAGCCGATTCTTCCCACGGAATAGCATCGCCAACACGCGGGACGAAACCAGCACTGACGGGCCCATAAAGCGCACCAGCCGCAGAACCTATCTGCCGCCGGCGACATCACCTACAGAGCCCGGAGCAGAAATCCTCCGATTTTTCCCACAGAACGGCATCGCCAACACGTGGGACGAGGCCAGCACCGATGAGTCCATAAAGCGCACCAGCTGTCGCAGAGCACACCGAGCGTTGCCCGTGACACCCGCTCGAGACGATCCGAACCGCCCACCCCGCATCAGACGTAAAAAACGAAGCCAAGACCCGCCCGCCTCCATCCTGGCCGTCCAACCCCGATCAGACGTAATGAATTCACGGGTGAACGAGGGAGCTCGGGGCCTGCCCGGTTTTAATGTTACTCAATATGATACGTGTGGACTCAGAAATTTACGTGACTACCTTGTGCGATACAGTTGATGAGATGTACCTAGCCTCCCTTATTAACAAAGGGCGTGATGTTAGAGTCCCTATAGGTCTCTTGGATTTGTATTGGATTAGGACTCTTCTGTTGCCTTGTATTCCAAGACCCTTGTACTATATATATGTCATTGCGGTTGTACAATAGATTAAGTTGCTATTCATAACATGGTATCAGAGCCCTGGGTCTTTTTTTTCAATTTGCTCCGACCGATGTTCGCGTGCTGCAACTCATGCTCCACCTCTTCTGCCCACCCATCCGCCCTCTGCTGCTACCGCCGCTAGAGGGTCGCCGGATGTCATCCCCTCCCCCCTCCCCCCTACTGGTCGTCGCCGCTCCTCCTTGGCCTTGGCCAGCCCGCCCGCTGACCCGCCGCCTACCGCTCCGTTGCCCTCGGTCACCCGTCAGCCCGAGCTCCAGCAGCTACTTGTCTACGCCTCTTCGGCTGTCGCCCTGCCTCGCCGGCCCCCCCGGCCCGCACCTCTCGTGCCGCCTGCCTAGGGGTGGCAATAAAACTCAAAACTTGCGAGTTAAACAAGTACTCGGAAACTCATCTCGAATTTGGTCCTTAACGAGTCGAGTTGAGTTGGAATTTGAACTTGTTAACATAACGAGTTAAATGAGCCGAGTTACCGAGTAATCGAGTAACTCATTTTTATCCCACCATATGATGCATAAATGCTAGAAATATGGTGTGATTTGTGAACTTTCCTAAGGTGTATTGTTATGATTGAGGGCTAAGTAGACCTATTTTCTAGTTTTTTCCTATATTTTAACTCAAATATAGTTAACATTCTTTATCGTATTCAAATACAAAGTGATCTAGTGTTAAAAGTCTTAACGAGTTTTTAACGAGCTTAACGAGCCAACTTGAGTATTTAACGAGCCAACTCGAGATGGCCCCCCCCTATGCCAGCCCCGCCCCGATGGCCCGAGGTCCAGCGGTCACCTGCATCCTCTCCATCGGATCGCCAGTGGCCTCGCCAGACCCAGGCTGGCCCGTGTGCTTTGTTCTGGAGACCGGAACAAAATAACACCCTGTTAGTTATTCGGTAAAAAAGAAGCACAAAAAAAACAGGAACTATGTCGTCGGGGCACCGTTTCTCTTCCTCACTACTTAGTGATTTTTGATGGTGTTAATTACACCTACGTCTTCTTGCACATGCGCATCCACATGCGTGGTCTTCGTCTCTGGGGCGTTCTCTTCGGCGATGTCCTCTATCCACCTTGCCCTTCTCCTCCGATGGAACCTACGTTAGTCTCATTGTCTTCATCCGCCAACAAGACCACTGTTGATGCTGCCCATCTTGCTAATGATGTTGCTGCCTCTATTTATAGGAGGCTCTCAATTCATACCGGGATCAACTGACTCTCTGCACTCACTGGTTTGATGATGATGCCCATGCTGCTGCTGTTCTCATCGCCAGTCCCTAGCCTTAGTTCTCTTCTGAGATTGTGGGACTCTCTTCGACATTATAGATGTGGACTCACCTTCGTCAGCGCTACGAGCCCTCTGGTGATGCGTTGTACCTGTCTATGGTTTGTCAACAGCACTCTCATTTGATGGGTGATGCCACTGTTGATGCTACACTCAGAGCTCTGTCGTCTGGCGTCAGCTTGATTCACTTCACGTTGCTGGCTGTCGCTCCTATCCGTGTTGCCTAGAAGTATGTGCTGACTTGGAGTTCCAGTGTGTTTATGATTTTCTTACTCGTCTTCGTCCCGAGTTTGAGAAACGACGTGCCCACCTTCTTGCACATCATCC
>JAGXJF010000104.1:0-77365 GCA_019208055.1 Stipa capillata | reverse complement strand
GCTGTAGTCACAGCTGTGGGGCGAGTCAGCCATGCCTAAGCTGATATGGGGCACATCATACACAGGCGACCTGACTTCATTAAAAACCTATATGAACTCTCCCTTTGATACATGAGGCACTCATCTGATACCACTAAGAGGCTTGTCGATATACATCAGCATACTTTCTCAGCAAGTGGCTATGTTCTGTAGGAATTAGGTTTGGGTGCTTGGATGAAAGTCTTCTTCTATTCATGATAGATCCTTACTTATTTACTGTATAATGATTGGTGATCCCTTCTATGCTTAGTACCTTAGAGTACAATCAGCCCTAGGCAAAGTAGACCTCTAACTCCCTGCGTAGCCAGCTACCTATATTCTACAAAGAGTAATTGTGATAATAGATTAGGACAGCCATTCATTCCCTTGAATCTGGGTTCACTTTGTACGCCTCTGCTCAACCTACGATGGACTGTACTTCCATCTGCACCATAGACACTATGTACTCAGGACGCAGTTCCTGTCATTAGCACGACAAACTGAAGTGGAGAGTGCATCTATTCTCCAAGGGTTCAGATCTCCTCAGTTTGCAAGTTCTTCACTGCTACTACTTCTCAAAGTTAAATAGAGATTGTATGAAAACCTATTCTGTGGTTTCAAGACGATGTTCGTCTTAACAGCTGCGGGGAAGAAACTGCTTAGCAGTTCTGAATGATATAAAACAACTAACCATACTATTATGCACCGTATAGCAACCACCCACACAACCCTTCATCCCTAACACTTCCCGTAGGCTGTCTTTTTCCACCCGCCAACTAGTTCGACCCTCCCTTTTAGTTCTCCTTTCAGGCCCCCCCATCAGAAGTGAGAAGTTCACTGGCTTGAGACTTTAGGAACAGAGCAAAGCTGACAGAGAAACTATGGCATACACATCTTCATTGCAACCTACTACAAGGATATAGTGAAGTCCTAATTGGTCCCTGATACAATTAGTTATTACAGAGTAGACATCGATCGAGATCGGCATAAGTACTCGAGATCAGCGACGTTGCATGCTCACCTTTTAACGACCAGGTCATACTCGGCTGAGCATCTCCAGTGTTGATTTACAATATGACTATCTATATGAACTTCGTCAGTAGTGTGACCCCCCCCCCCCCTTGAAAGAGTTGCGTCCCTGCTCTTTCATAGAGGTAGATGCTCTCTAGTCTACAGAACATTACCTCCCATAGCCCAGACATTAGTACATTTTAGCATGTAATTGAAATGAATAATACATTGCCCTGGTCCACACCCCCCTGTCACACTCATAGTTGACGTCTCACACGAGCACCAATAGTTAGACATACACAGATGCACGAGCCAGCCGGACATAACCTTACTCATAGGCGTGACATTATGACGTGCCTAACTGCATTGATGTATCAGATCGCAAGTATTCTACATTTAGATCGTATTTTTACTGCACCTAGCTGAAAAGCGACAGTAGAGGACGTTATCCGAGAACCATGTATCACACTAAGTGCCCGTGACACCCATCTCGCAGTCTCACCCCGCCTAGATAACGACTCGTGCTACTTCCAATGAGCAGCCTCCTCTAGCCACCTTCTAGCTCTCCGTGTGTCTATTTTAGACATCAGGGCATCAAAGGTCTACAAGTATAACTGTCATAACACATATCAGCTGGTCAGGGAAAGTTAAATACCCTATCTCAGCCTATGCCCGCGTCACTTTACAGCCTATACTGGCTTCATCTCGTCCACTCGGCTCAAAATTTCGCATCACTCACAATGCCACATTCTTCTGCCCCGCATTATGATAGCGTAAGGCGACTGCGAAAACGGAACTCTCGGATTCTTCGTCCGCCCTTACGGAGGGGGTGAGTGAATACGGAGCAGCACTCCATTTTTCAATCGATCTAGCACTATATACATGTTAGAATTTGATAGTCAAAAGACACAGTAGATGGTAGTGTACGCGCCAAGGAGTGAAGTAGCGCTTACTCAGGCATGCCGAAGTTCTGTTGCACCCACGCGAGCCAGCGCCAGCTAGATACTATAGTACGTGATTAAAGCCCACAGTATAGACACTTATCAAGTACTTGCGCAACACATCGAAGCTCTAACAGTGTAGTAGACTATAAATCGTATGGGAACGCCGCTCTGTCAGCACGTTTAACGCAAGAAAAGTGAGCATCTAAACACGCTTCTGCCGAATATTTGTGTTACAGAAGATGACGGATGAGGCAATAGCGTAAGGTGACGAGGACCATTGACTTTAAACTCGAGCACACGTGCAACACTTGTGACACAGCACTATTGACTTAATCCACACGGTGACCACGGCTGATACATCACAGAGTACATATGAGGGAGACGTCATATGCATAGAAGCCACACGACTAGCATGCACGACCATGTTTGATAGTCGCAAGTAAATAAACGAATCCGGGGACCACCACCAATGACGCGATAACGTGATTTTTATTATAGAGGACAAGGCTATTTTTCGGCCGGAAGACATTCGCCTATCTTTTATTATGAGAGTACGTCCTACACGACATAAAAGACAGAGACTTTATACTCTGCCATTAGAGATCACGCTAAAGAGCACTAATAGGACCAATTGCAATATGTAGACGCCATACCTAGATAGAGTACGTAACATGGCAGCCACGCCACTGAAACTTCAGGGCATTCGGCTTGCTTTGCAGTTGTGGAACAAACCATTAGACTAAACAGTGCACGCAAGGCTAGACTCAGAATTATTGCGACGATCACCTAGCTCCACAAAGCAAGCTTGAGCATGTGGTTGCAGACGCTTACAGAAGTCTTGGGTGTACCAGCAGACTGCGTCTACGCTCCGTCTAGGAGTAGAACACTCCAAGAGTACCTCGATGACAAGACCATATTAACAGCTATGGAAGCACCTACGAGCTCTTGGACCGGAACCAACTGCTCACATCGTATGGCTCAGAACTAGGTCTATTCGAACTATAGGACATCCACATCAGCAGCACTGCGAGTGCGACTGTCGATAGCTCTTTATGATTTAACCGCCGAAAGGATGCTGAAAAAGGGCGAATGGACTGTAGTCAGCGAAAGGCAGGCGCCGAGATATGACATGATTATCACTGCATAAACGTTTGAAGCACAGGCTTCTCGAGGCACGAAAGACCCGTCCCGCCCCTGAGTTAAATCACCCCTAAGTTTATAGGGTTCACAGGCAACTGACAGTTTTAAAACACTGTATGCCCGTAAGGATTGAGTGATCCACCCGGGGGATAAGTAAAAGCCAGGTTGAAAACAGCCCAGTAACAAGGCACAAAAAAACTTTATTACCCGGCTCAGGCAGATTGACACCTCTAGCACCGGAGGCGTTATCCAGCACGGAAAGTGAGTGAATATCAGCCAGTCAACACTGGACAGGATAAGCAATCCCACATACACCTATAGAGCTAAAATCCGATCTTGGCACATCACATGCCCTCAGCACACAACTAACTCTGATCCCTAATAAGGAGAGAACCTCCGACAGTCTTCTGACTCAGCAGACAAACTATCGCAGTGCAGATCCCTTAGCATTTACAAGCTCTCCCCTGGTACAGAGATGTACCTGAGTCATAGAGCGCTAGACCACCTGTGACACAGCTGCGTCACACCGGTGACTCTAACCTCTAGGGTCTTCTACTGCTAGCACTGCAGAGTGCCAACGCAAGCCAACCTCACACTTGTGCAAGACTGTTGATACATGGCCACTGACCTCAAAGTATCAGTGCCATTGTCCAACACCCTGAGCATTGAGCAAAAGTACCTCCATAGATCATTACTACTTCATCCCTCTTGATAGTACGGGTGTTTCCTATGGACTCAAGGAAACTAGCAAATCTAGGCTTTACCTGCCACCAACTGTATTCATGGCTCTTGACGCATCAAGCTACCATCACCTTGCTTGCAACTCCTTGCATAGCACCGGCTTCCTCACAGCTATGACACAGCTACCTAGCACAGCCATTCCCTTGTCCTGAAAACCACCTTTGTACTTTTTGGGTGGTCATCCTTTCCTTGATGACTCTTCTTTCTGGAACCTCTTAAACCTGCTTACACTCATTGTAAACATTAGATTCCAGTTTGAGTTGCCATTAACCATCAAAACCAATTAGGGGCCTATATGATCTTTCAGCTGCCTCATTCCCTGTCTTCACAATCCTCCAGTGAAGACGACGTGCCACTACTCCCCCTCGTCGATGGTGTTGTATCATCTCTAGTGAAGATGACGTGCCACTACTCCCCCTCGTCAACGGCGCTACATCACCTCCAGTGAAGACGACTTGACCTAGTACTCCAATGAAGAAACTACATTATTTGCATGAAGCCTCCCCTGACTTGAGTTCCACATGTAAATGCATGTGTGTATATATCTATACGGCTCTGCATGATGTGCAGAAGCTAATTAAAGATTAGACCGCAATGGTCCAATCCATTGCATTATAGTGCTAGACATGCGAAACTATAGTTGTTGTTATGTAGACATTCTAACTACAATATAAGAGTTGGTGGTGGTGGCTCATCCACACCGCTCCTCACAAATGTTATGGTTCCTATATGTGGATCTTCTAACTAAACTTCAAAATGCACCTTATACTCATGTGATTTGGATAAGATTAACATTAAAAAGACTAATCCTTGATTCTCTCAACAACAAAACTAACTCTCCAAAACTATGGTTCTTAGATGTGGACCTTCTAATCAAAACTTAACTAACCCTAACTAACTTGCACAAATCTCTCTTCTCTAACTAAACCCTAACTAACTCACATAAATCTCTCTTCTCTAATCTCTTCTCTAACTCCTAATCCAACTCAATTTAAAAAAAAACCCACCCTAACCCTTGCCGTGCTGCCACCCGGCCGAGACACCAAGGAGAGAAAGAGGAGATTGGTTGAGAGAAAAGGGAATGGAAGGAGGGGAAGGAGGAGGACGAGAAGAGGGAGGAGAAGGAAGAAGAAGAAGAAGAAGGGAGGAAGAAGCCACCACCGCGGCCCCTTGCCACGCCGTCACCGTCGTGCGCCACAACCGAGGTGCCTCCCCTCCTAGCCGGATAGCCCTAGCCACCGGCCAAGGGCAAGAAGAGGAGATCATCTAGGGGAAGGAGAAGAGAAGGGAAGTGAAGGAGGGGAAGTTGGAGGAGGAGAAGAGGAAGGAGAAGGAAGAAGAAGGGGAATATCAGGATTTTGGTCAAATTTGACATGTTAACTTCAAGGTTCATGCTCCATAGGATTCTCTAATTAGTCCGTATATGAGATTTGATGGACGAAATTGGAAGAAATCGTGCCTCGTATTTGATCTAGGATTTTGACATTCAAATTATAGAGCTTAATTAGAAAACTGTGATCAAACTGTACTGAATTTTGAATTAACACAATTGGGAAAGTTTTAGGCTTCATCATAAGCTTTCCAACAGCACTGAGTTTGCTCAAATGAGAGTTGTGGTTCAAAAGTTATGGCCACAAATTTGTTACTGTTGTGCTGTTTTTCTGGAGGTGAGATTTGTTGAACTTGATTAAGTGATATTAATGTTATAATTAAAATCTAGACTCAACAACAAAGTTGTTGAAAATTTTCTGTAGATATCCATAGAGTATTCGTTTAACTAATTTAGGTATACGGAATTAAAGATACAAAAATAATAGTGAGAGATTGGAAAAGGTAAGTGACCTCTATTTTGTTGAGAAGCTCGATTTAGGGTTTTATTGAGAGATGCAGGTATAGCTATAGCTCTACTGGCGGCAGCGCATGGTTGTGGCGGCATGGACAGGGGTGGCAATGGCTTGGAGGAGGGTGGTGAGGTGAGAGGAGAGGAGAGGGAGAGCACGGGTTGGGGTGGTTTTATTGTTTTCTTTTTTTGAAATTGAGTAGGATTATATTGATCGGTTTATATTGATCGGGCTCTCAAAAATTTATTCAGACTCTGATTTGAATAAACTTATAGTCTATCTCGACCGATTCAATGAGACGAACATAACCACGGTCTCGAAATCTTCCATTCAATGCACAGTTTGAAAAGTCAAAATTATCCCTTCATCCTGGGTTTTGGTCAACCTCGATTTTTAATAACTCCAACCGTTTTTAACTAATTCCGGAGTGCTAAAGCTAGAGGCGATGGAAAACGTGATGAATATCCATCGGAGTTGGAGAATGCATGCATATAATGGTGGAGATCAGGATGATGGTAGAGTGAAAAAACGATAAAGTCAGAGAGAAAGCTAAGGGGATGATGACGAAAGAGGAAGAGAGAAACATAGGTGATCACTAGAGAAGGAAGGAATAAGAGAAATACAATGGTGATTGTTGTGAAAAACCACACGCATGCCACTTTTAACACACATGTTCACAAAATAGAGCGACCCTTTTATCAATGTCTTTAGACATCTCTCTTTTGTTCCGTTGCAACGCAACCTACTAGTGTGTGTATATATATATATGTGTGGTTCATGTATGTACTACTCAAGGTTCCTTGGAGTGTCAAGGGAGAACAAGAGGGAGTTAGGGCTTTGGATTTCACATTATCTCGAAAGAAGCGAAATAGGGTTCAGTGCGTATGTGCCCACATACACTTGGAAAGCAAGCATATATGTGGTTGTTATGTGGTGAAAAGGAACATGGAGGCTATGGTGGGTTGGCGTTGGAGTGGTGCTGCTGGTATGCTCATATATATGCATACGGTTGGTGGTAGAAGCAAACAGATCGAGTGTCAAGGATTTGGGGTTTCAAGGGTTAGAGGTGTCAATGGAAAGCAGGATTCCATCTCAAGGATCACCAAGGGAATAAGGGAAAGACTGTTCGATAGCTTTAGGGAGATGGATCAGGGTTTTAGATTGGTGCCATGTTTAAGATTTCATAAGTGGCAAGACTTGTGATCTAGGTTTCAATCAGGTCCGAATCAAAACAAGATTACCAGCAAAAGGTTTCTGTAAACCCCCAATTTTCCAGTTACGGGAAAAAACAGGTGTGACAGAGGAGACCACATTATAGGTTCGATAACCGTACAATCAAGAGGGGCTATGAGATGACTAGCTTGAGATTGTAGCTTGTGGAGTGCTCAAACCATTATATGTGTTGCATGCTGTCGTGTTTCTTTTTTGGTGGAGGTGCTAGAACTTGGTGTTCAAGCTTGTCCGATGGTTCCAAGCTATGAGTGCTAGGAGGGATTGGGCATAGTTTGATGTTGCGTATGTTGGCCCTAAACTTGGTGTCTAGGCGTGTACGGTCCTACCAACCTAGGTGGTTGGGTTGATTGGCCTAGGTTTGTTGACTCCGGGAGGTATATTCTCGGAGTATATGGACTAAGGCTATAGTCCGAACGTGTTCCAGGTGTATCCCGAGGTTGCTAAGGAGAGTCCCTGCCTAGATCATTGAGGTGGTCTGACTGGCCCTGGGGGGCTGTCTGTCTAACCAGCCTGACCAGGCAGTCTGATTTTCCTCCCCTCTATTGTTGGCCGGACCCTCCGGGTTAGAGCCGGACCATCCGGGGAACCAGACACTCTGGATTTCTCCCGGAGTGTCCAGGATTCACTGAGAGTTTCCAAGTGGTTTACCCTCTGGAAATCCGAACCCTCTGGGTAGAGGCCTATGTTTTCTAGTAAAGATTCGAGCCCCCATATGGACCCTCCAGATAAAGGTCTGGAGGGTCCAACTGAAGGGATACAGGTTGGCTACGCTAGCGCAAAATAAAATTTCCTACCGCGTAAACTAGGAATTGCTATAGTAATAGATCACGAGGTTATCTCTAGACGCGCAGACCCGTAGTGAAAGTAGAGTCGATGCAGCGTCGATGTAGCTATAGGCATACTACCTTCTCCTCCTCGCGGTTCTCTCGAACAGTTCGTCTCCTCCTCACAGTTCCCTTGGATAGTTCGTCCAAGCGTCGCAGCTGCAACACCTCCAAGGTATCCACACGCTCAGGGAGGAATGTCACTCGTCCGGATTGCTAGATTTGAGCAGGCGACTTTGGGCATGGGAGGAGTGATGGCCAGGTTTCAGGAATTCTGAATTGGCTTAACCCTAACACGTCCGCCTCCTCTCCTTATATAGACGTCCCATAATAGACTTCTACATTAGAGCCCATTAGGACTCAATGCCCAGTCTAACTCGGATCCTAATCTGAATTAGGCTCCAGCCCTTAAGTGTGTGACCCTATAGGTTTACGTACGTTTAGAGATGACCCGAGTACTCCTACTCGGTCACTAATTGGTAGCGGCCCTTAGCAGGACGTGCCAACTCCCAAACACACATAAAAATCATATCAGACGAACCTTCACAATGTTATATATGCAACTCCCTTTGCCTCACGATATTTGTAAAGGTCAAGCTCGAGCTTGACCGCTCTTTCTCGATCACGTGTCTCGAAATCCTTTACTAGATTAACTCTTTAACCTTAAGTAGCACGGCCATGCATTTCTGGATCCGATCACTCGAGGGGTCCTGAGATATCTCTCTCATTACAGAGAGGGGCAAATCCTATCTCGATTGACCATGCCTCACAGCATGCTTCATGACAAACAAGAAAGAAACATTTATAACTACCTAGTTACGGCATAGCGTTTGGTAACCCCTAAGTAAGTCATTACACGTCTTAAGCATATACGACAATCTTAAGTCAAAGGACATAGTATACACATTGCATGTGATCTACTGATGATAACTAAAATAACATTCTCACAGTGTCTCAAGTTTGGTCAGTCCAACCCCATGTTCATTAAAATGTGCTCATATAATTTGTTCGACATCTCTATGTCCATGACCCGTGAAACATAGCCATTAACCAACACATATGCTAGTCTATTATTCATGTATGCCCTCACATGAATTCCGACTAGGGACCAATTTAGAATAATCACTCAAGCTTAGTATGGAGTTTCACAAACAAGTCTCATAGTTGCTAATCAATACAAATGATATTATTCAAGGAAGATTTAATGAATCATGGATACAATGAAATATGATTATCCCTATGATTTCCAAAAGGGCACATTTCTAACACCAACAGTCATTTTTCCGAACGTTGGCTTAGGGCGGTTTATATTGGATCCCAGGGCGGTTTAAACTATCCACACTGTCAGCCTTCTCCAACGGCTAGTTTTCAAGGGTTTGAGTATATATACTCACCTTGGCTGGCTTGGGGAAGGTGTTGCTACCCCTAGAGTCATTTGTTGACCTTCTCCACTTGTCTCCACCCTCTCTAAATCCTTCTAGTGCATGTGTTGCTCTTTGTGAGGTGTGAGAGAGATTAGTGCAGCACTAGGCAATTGCATAAGTTGCATCAGTTTGAGCTCTCGGTGTCGATCATGTCCGAGTGAGAGCCCAAGAGTTCATTACTCTTGAAGGCCACTGGCTCCTAGAGGCTTGGTGGTGTTAGCTCGGTGATCTCTTCAAGAAGCTTGTGAAGCAGGTTGAGTGATTTGTGAAGTGGTTGTGGAGCTCACCATCTCTGTGATGGAAGAAGGAGCTAATCGTAGTGGTTGAGGAGACGCAAGGGTGTCCTCAAGAGGAAGTGGCTTGAAAGAGAGTCCACCTTTAATCACGAGTGATCGGGTCCTTGATGCCAGCCTAGCAAGAGGACTAGATCGGTTACAGTAAGCTTTCCCTTGGAAGTATTCCGAGGTTTATCTATCCTAACGAAGAAAGGTGTCGTGGAACGATGACGGGTTGAATTTATTCTTGGAAACTCCAGAGCGTGGTGACGATTCTTTGAGGTGTCAAACCGAAGATGTTCCTGAAATTGATTGTGGAGACAAAAACTATGCAAGTAATATTAAAAACAAAATTAAAGAAAACATAAGGAAAACGAATGTTGCTACTATGATGAGGAATAGGCCTAGGAGTGAGTTTCAACTACAGATTCGAGTACTTGTACATGGATCATAAGTATTAGTATTATTGCATTGATGTATATGAGATAAATAATCAAGTGGGCATCCATAATTCACCTATACCAACACCCATTGTGTCATAGAATCTATTATCCAACCCCAATGCTAAGGCAAAGCTTGGCATCACTAGAATTATTAAGGCATAAGCCAAACCAATGCTTAAAGCATTGTGACTGTGCCAGGTCTCCCTGAATCTCCTCGTGAGTACCTCCTCTTTGTGTCGCTATCACTTACACTTTGAAGTTCAGCATGAGTCCTCCCTAATACTCAGCTTGGGTGCCTATATTAAGATGATCATACGTGACAAATATCTAGGTATCGAGATACAAAATAAAGATGATGTAAAACAAATGCTTTTTAACATTTGAGGCTAATCCTCCTCCCAAAGGCTATGGTGGACTACTATGTCCTGCAAGTGCACATAGTATGTTAAAGCTAGTTTTTGATAAGAGTATCGTATCCACAAGGAGCAGAAGGAATCAATAGGTTTGTTTAAATATTGTTTTTTCTAGAGCTCGCGAATGTTTAGTTAAGTAATAAAATGTCATGATAGTAGTAGAAATATAAATGGATATGGTGATAATAGCAAGTTTAAATTAAAATCAAGAATTAAGGTACAATAAAATTATAACGATCGAAATAATAAAATAGGTGTTCTTGAGGGGAATGGTTTAACCACTAACCGAGTATAGATAGTAGATGAGAAAATTTTGTGTAAATGCATATGATTAATAAGACGAAGCCTTATAAAGATGTGCCTTGAACATCGGACATCTATCCCTCGCAATCACTATCTCGTCCCAATGTCCAATTGGCAAGCAAGGCAATTAAGGTCACCCATGATAATAGCGTAAACTAGAGGGCCTAGAAGATTGGGGGTTCAAGGTAGCCTTCATATGCCTTTTAAGTGAATCTACATCAAAGCAACAGTGATTATTCTAGAAAGCAACTAAAATTAAAACTAATTATGCATGAATTAAAAAAATATGTATGCAAAATGCACGCATCAACTATTCACAATCCATAGAAACTACCAAGATCAAACCAACGGAAAACATTGCAACAAGGAGATAGAGGGAAAAATACTTGATTAAAATACTTAAACCGTCTTACAACCTTGCTTTTTGGCAAAAATTATGGCGAGAGAGTACAAGATCTAGATGAACATGGTGGCTAGGGTTTTTGCAGTGGAGGAGTTGTTTTGTGTTGTGATGTGGATGTGTCTCTTGATTTCCCCCGGTCTCTCCTCTTTATAGATCACAGAAGCTCTTTAAGGTTTTGCCAAACAACCGTCATGATTTTCCTCCAGGTCCCTTCACAGAAAATGCATGATTTGATGTGGTGGCACCGTATGATCCCTGTACGACTATGTAGTATGGGCAGGCATGGTCATACCATTGGTCGGTAAACTTTCTAGAGACTCTGTTTGGGCTCTTGTTTCTTCTTCGGTGCTCCTCTTGATGAGTACTTTTCAAATATATCCATAAATGCCCCTTTTCTAGCGATCCTACACACATTATGTCCAAAAAGAGATATTTGCACAATCCGATAGTTAATTAGTTATTAATAGCAATAGTCAGGAATTTATCTAGTTAAAATTCATAGAAGAAGGATCAAACTTAAGGAAAATAATGAGTACAAAATGGACTCATTAGTCCTCAATGGAGACGTATGATATCAATGAATATCTGAACTTCAGAACAAACATCATTTGTCTCTTGTCTCCTTTACATTATCACAAATCATACATGTGCTCATTTTTGTTTCCATTTGTAGAAATTGAATTGCTTTCTTATCACCATAGGATTGCAAAACATGATATAGACATAGGGTGTTGGTGCACTTAGTGAGCCTAGTTTATTTAGAATTTGAGTTTGTGAAAATTCGACTAATTTAATTCCGCATTAGGATTGAGCCAAATCCATAATTGTTTTTAAAACACCTACTCAATTCCCCTCTACGCGACATCTAGATCCTTTCAATTGGTATCAGAGCGAGGTCTCTCTTTTAGGACTTTACTGTCTAAAGAGTGAAGATGTCGACTAGTGATTTAGTGCACATTGATCCACTTCTATTAGATGGCACTAACTACTATTTGCAGAGAACTCGCATGCTTAATAGATTTTGGACCATGGGTCCACAATTCGAGCGAGATATGATAGGGATATCAACCTATCGAGGAAGAGAAAAACCTACATCTCAATGCTCAAACTACTAATGCCATATTTGATGCTTTGAATATTGAGGTGCTAGAGTAGATCATCCCTCTTGAGAACACTCATGAGACTTGGATCACTCTCGAAGAGAGATATGATAGGTTCAACATTTATGAGGATGATCTTCTCTCGGAGGTGTCAATTGAGGAGTGCTCTACTTCCACTTCATATCAAGAATAGCACCTAATTGCCTCTACCTTTCTGTGTGTGGACATCACACCGTGACGTATTTCACCAACATGCAGCAAGGCACAAGGTAATGATATGGTGGGTGGTGATAGCATATGATGATGATATTGTGCTTACATTTGATGACTTATGTGGAATAGTCAAGAATGCAAACCTTTTCGTTGACAAGTCAAAAGAAAATTGGGAACATTAGAAGAATGAATTTCTTTCGAGCATGAGTTCACTAGACGAGCTAACAAGCTCTTATGTGCTACTTGAAGTCTCAAATGAGGATCTAACCAATTCTCATGCGAAACTAAAAGTAGAACATGAGGAGCAAAAAAAATGCTTACAATGATCTTACAATTATCAATGCTAGTTTTGATTTCTCATTGGGCTTACACACTTCGAACAACAAAACTGATACATCTACATGTGTTGTTAACCCATACATATCGTCTAGTGATACATTGCTTATGCACAGTGATGATATGCTTGACATGTCATATTGCACAAATGATATTGCTTATATTTCCTCTAGTTCTTGTGAGAGTAATATTATAGGGAAAACTGAGAACAATGTGGCACATGTTATTGGTGGCGAGGTTACCAAAAGATCAAGGAATAAGCTCCACCAAGAAGATCAAAGAGGAACAAGTCATGCTATAAATGTCATGAGCATGGATAATTTGCTATGGAGTTTTCGAATATTGGACTTGAAGAATCATCCTATCCAAGAAGACTATCATCTCACTCCAATGCCCCCAAGTGTCTCACGGAAAAAGGTACAAATAAGGTAACTCGCAACGATGATACTAATAGTGATAGTGGTGTTGAACTCTTTAAGTTCTTTTGATGTAGATATCATGCCTAGGATAGCTCACCTCATGTCCACTATAGAAAAGCAATATGCAACTAGAAAAGCAAGAAGACATGCTTGTTGAGAAAATTAAAGAGCTAAGGGCTCTAAATGTTGAGCATGAAAAGTTGAGAGAGTCTCATGATAATTTGGCTATTGCTCTTAGTGAACTTAAAAGTTGATCATGCATCTTTGCTTTAAAAGAACAATCCCATGTCTCTAGTGGATTTAGAAATGCCATGTTCTAAGTGTAATCTTTCATCTAAGGACCAATCCACTAGTTCTTCTATTGATGATGCAAGTGCTACTAACTTTATTTCTTGTGAAGCATCCATTCTGAAAGGAAATGTTGAGCTTAGGGGTTACAAGAAAACCATGAAAAACTTTTAAGCTTACAAAAAAATCTTATAATCTCCCGTGATGAGCTAAAATTAGCTCATGAGGTCATGCTTACCAAGGTAACATCAGGTACGCCTCATATGGATAGTAACACTACTTCTACTCAAAATGATACTATATTTTGTGATGAATTGCTTTCGGTACCTTGTTGCTCTAGAAATAATGTTTCTGCTTCCTCTAGTACTTTTGTTGATACTAACATTGTAGAGGAATTAAAAGAGCTCAAGGATCAAGTCACTTCATTGAAGAAGCACTTGAACAAGTGCTTCAAAGGGAAGACAACCCTTGATGAGATGCTTAGTGACCCAATACATCCTCATGATAAGAATGGACTCGAATTCAACTCAAACCACAAGAAGTCCATGAACACTAAGAAGGGGGGTCAAGGTCAAGCAACTAACTCAGCTCTCATACTTGCTTCAAATGCAAGAACGAGGGGCACCATGTGTAATAACCTAAATATTGCAAGCTACAATTTGGAACTTCAAAGATATACTTGAAGTAAAGTTGTCTTTCTTGCGCCTTCATGCCACCACGTAGGCCGATTTAAAACGTTCGAAACCATCACAATCATGTCGTATGTGAACTAACGACTAACCTTGACGATCTAGTGAAACTAATCCCAACTAAAACCTCTCCAAAGTGTTTTTACGTTCAAAGGTATTAGGGGAGAGATTTCATACACATGCTAAACATTCAGGACAAGACTTGATTCTCAAATTAAAACTTGAGTTGGTAGGTTAAACAAATAGGGGTATAATGTACTGGTGAAAAAATCTTTTGTTCCAAAGGTTGCATCATAATTAAACTCAAGCCTTGCATATAGTTATGAAAATGCTATCCGTATTCCTCTAGAACTTGGAACAATCACTAGTGCAGAAACCCTTATAGGAGAAGCTTACTAGTGGCGTCCCCCAAAAACACCACGCCACTGCTATCTCCACAAAATACCAGTGGCGTGCCACTATTTCCACACGCCACTAATAACAGAATACTAGTGGCGTGCACGCCAGAAAGCACGCCACTAGTAGCCGGGACCCAGCAGTCAGAACAGGCATACGTTACTAGTGGCGTGCGGCTTCCAAACCACGCCACTAGTAACAAAATACTAGTGGCGTGTCCCTACGAGCCACACGCCACTAGTATCTGATACCCGGGCACCGCATACTAGTGGCGTGGCTCCTTCCCCACACGCCACTAGTAAATGTGCTATTAGTGGCGTGCCTTTAACGCTACACGCCACTAATAGTTGATGCATATTGTGTATTTTTTTGAATCGGGCCTGGAAAATTACTAGTGGCGTGGGTGTTAGAGGGCACGCCACTAGTAATACAGTTACTAGTGGCGTGCATGTATATGCACACGCCACTAGTAATCTCTGCATTATTTCAATATCGATAACTTTTGATTTATAAGTCCAAATTAAGTGATTCTTTTCTCTAAATTTGTAAAATAAATAGATGTATCTTCCCACCCTCACATTCTTCATTAATATCTTTTTTAAAATTCAAATACCTAGAAATACATTTACCAGTGGCATGTGCCTACCTACCAGAAAAATACGTTTAATTCCCTGAAAATAGCAAACTAGCCCTAAAAAATCTCAAAATTGACATGGAACTTTAAATGGTGTATATTCAATGTATAAAAAATTTCGAAGTCAAATGAGGAACAAAACTATCAGCTCTCTCTCAAACCTCACACTTTCCCTTCAAAACTATGATTCTTCCCCGGATATCCTTCGGTTTCTAAGCAACTTATATCAAAACTTTTTTGTAACTCTCTTAAAATTTAACCACAGCCTCTATAGGTCATATAATGACACCATACCAAGTTTCATATTTTTCAGACCAAATTTACATTTTTTTTTAATTCAAAAACCATTTACTACAAGTTAGTGTTTGAATTTTCCCATAATAATGTTTGAATTTTCTAATATTTTATTCAATAACACCTAAATATATAGTCACAAACTTAAATATGATTTTTCTACCAATTTTGTGCAATTTTTTTATGTACTTGTAGTTCAAATTTGAATTATATCCTTTAAATACCTAGAAATACATTTAATACCCTAAAAAATGCTAACTTTTTACATGAAACCTTAAATAGTCTATATTCAATGTATAAAAAAGCTGGAACATAATCCTACACCTAAAACCCTAAAAATAGCCTAAATACCCTAAAACCCCAAAATATTACTAGTGGCGTGCCCCACCACCAGCACGCCACTAATAAGAGCTTACTAGTGGCGTGCGCTTGGTGCCGCACGCCACTAGTACTGGACATACTAGAAATTCATTTAGTGCCCTAAAAATAGCAAATTAACCCAAAAATGTGCCCAAGTTTTACATGCAGCCTAAAATGATGTACCTAAAACATATAAAAAAATTGGACCGTAAATGTATCCCTAAAACCTTAAAACCCTAAGATTTTAAAAAATTGCAAAAAGAAAATAGCAGTACTAGACATACTAGTGGCGTGCGCTTTGTGCCGCACGCCACTAGTACTAGGCATACTAGTGGCATGGTGCGAAATGCCACACGCCACTGGTAAGTTCATTCCTCTTAACCCCTAGGCCGTGCGGGGACGTACTTGGCCAAATTCCCCATTCGATCTTCTTGCCCAAATCCCTAGCCGCCCGTCGCCGTGCGTGTGCTCCCATCGCCAAGGGTCCAAATCCCTCGCAGAATCCCCCACCTCCCATTTCCCATTCCCACCCCAATCCCTCCAAGAAACCCTCGCTCCCACCCCGCCGCCATGGGCAGCGCCGCCTCGCCGCCGCGAGCCCTCGACGCGGCAGCAGCCTCCCCCAAGGCGACGATGCAGGAGGACCTGAAGCGCGTCGCGGCGCACCACGCGGTGGAGATGGTGAAGTCCGGGATGACGTTGGGCCTCGGCACAGGCTCCACGGCCGCGCACGCGCTCGACCCGCCTCGGGGACCTCCTCGGCACCGGCGCGCTGCGTGGGGTCGCCGGGGTGCCCACCTCCCTCAAGACGGAGGCCCACGCGGCGCGCGTCGGTATCCCGATGCTCCCCCTCGGGGAGGCCGCGGAGATCCACCTCTCCATCGACGGCGCCGACGAGGTCGACACGGAGCTCAACCTCGTCAAGGGCCGCGGCGGGTCGCTCCTCCGTGAGAAGATGATCGAGGGCGCCGGCAGCCGCTTCGTCGTCATCGTTGACGAGTCCAAGCTCATCCCCCGCCTCGGCTGCACAGGGGCCGTGCCCGTCGAGGTCGTCCCCTTCGGCAGCGCCCACACGCTGGGACTCATCCGCAAGGTGTTCGACAAATTGCCCGGCTTCCATGCCAGGCTCAGGACGGTCAAGTCCCAGACCGGCGGCGAGCAGGAGGTGCTGTTCGTCACGGACAACGGCAACTACAGCTACTTCACCCCGCTGTCGCCTACTTCCCGCCCTCCTCCACGCGGCGTGTCGGCGTCGGGAACATCAATGCCTCTGTCGGAAACGGTGGTGGGTACCTGGCAGGTGGCCGGCGAGGGGCGGTGCGCGCGCGGGTGGCGGAGGCAGCGCCGGTGGCGACCGAGGGTTCCAGGCAGGAGGCTCCCGCTGCTGCACCGATGGTGGAGATCCCCGTCACTTGCTATCAGGTGAATTCGTTTGGCCGGCCGTACTGTTAATGGATTGGAATTTTTGGAAATGTGGCTCTGCTTTTGTTGCACTGCTTCGTCGCTTGATCTGGTTTAGCTCATTCCAGCCCCATTCAATTGGTGCAGTTACTAATTAAATATGCGTTGTATCATCATTACTCAAATCCATTTCATTGGGGCGCCATTGAAAATTTGCGCTTGCCATCATTTTGAAGTAAACTGCCGTGGACGGGTTCCGAGATTCATACTTTTTCCAAGTCAAAAGTGATTGGAGCATTTGTTGTTCTTTTTATGAGATCTACCCAAATGACCCTGCAGATTCTAGGTGTTACAGCGAAGGCGGAGAAAGATGAGATTGTCAAAGCAGCAATCGAGCTGAAAAAGTCAGATATTGAAGATGGATACACAGAAGATGTGTCTACCTGCAGACAGGTTGCTCATTAAATTCATGAAGTACGTGGATATAGTTTTGCTTGGTTTGGTGGAGGGAATGCAGCATCTTGGTGTTTAATGTTTGCTTGTTGCTTGTGTGTCAGTCTCTACTGGTAGATGTGAGAGATAAACTTCTCTTCGAACAAGAGTATGCAGGAAGCATAAAGGCAAAGATTCCACCCAGATCCTCTCTTCATATACCTTGGAGCTGGTTGCCTGCTGCCCTGTGTGTCTTGCAGGAGGTAATGTGTAACAGAAACACCCTTCAATCAAAAGATTCATAAGTTTGCTTCGTTTTAACTTGGTGATAATCATTATCATTGCCATGCTTTGTTCTCCAAAATGTACCAAAACAGTAAATATTTAGTTGAGCGTTGGCTTTGTTTCTTGTTTTCTTATTGAGGGGATTTGAAAAGCTACAGACAGTTTAAGATTTATTCCCTGCTTCATTGAAGACTAATAAAAGTAAAAAAAATTATAACAATTTCAGGGTTAATACGTTTAGGATTATGGTAAGAAGCATGTAGATATTGAGTTATGTCTGTTCTTCGGACTAGGTAATGTAAAATACTGAGAATGCGACTGATGATCAATTTGATGTTTGTGAGCCTTAAGGGCTCGAGCATGGAACCTTCGCTAGTAGCCCTTATTCATCAAAGTTGAATGTGCCTGTCTTATTGTCATGTACTGGCCATTTTATTTATTGTCAGTGTAAGGTACCACATGGCAGTATTGTTTGCAGGTCGGAGAAGAGAAGCTGGTTTTGGATATTGGGCAGGCAGCTCTACGACGCCCTGATTCTAAACCATACGCTCATGATGTATTTCTTGCAATGGCACTAGCGGAAGTAAATATGGTGTGGCCTAGTAATCGCGCTGTGGCCTAGTAAATAAGATCAGAACGTTGGCCTAGTAAATTGCAGGTATTCGATTTTGCATGTGAGATGGAGAAATGGTTGCATTTCTTTCTTCATGTATGGACTATATGAGCTCCTGGATATTATACAGTTGCAGTGCAAATTTTTTATTTCTTATTCTGTAATTGATCTTTTAGCCTCTATTAGAAAGCTATAAATGTCTCGCACGTCAAATTTATTACTAAGAAGTGTCTCCCTTTACGTAGCTCATTTTTGGATCCGAAGTTGCAATAACTATCGGTGAGACTGTTGAACAGTGGTTATTTACTTATTTCTTTTCTTTTAAACTTGAAGAAATCTATCAGTACTGAATCCAAAGGCTACAGAAATATGCAAGGTATTGTCATCTGATAAAATTTTGAGTACAGACTAAAGGATGTCATCTGAGTGATAATTATTTTCTTAGCATATTTATTTAAACTTGTCTATGTTCTTCTCTTAGATTTGTTACCCAGTGTATTAGGATTACTGGATTCTCATGATGTGGATTGTAGAAAGAAAGATTCTCCATGCTTTTGAACTGGATATGATGCTCATTTATATCCTGTGAGGCCATTGAATGAGCAATCTTCAGTAGACAAGCCTGGATTAAACTCCAGTATTATCAGAGCAGGTATGCCACTCTCCCTATTGTAACTTTCAACCGTTGCCAATTCTGTGCACCTGCTCGCTGCAAAAGTTTATGCCTATATTTTCACAAATCACAATCATATTACTGGCATAGAAGAACCACAGTGTCCAAATTTGACTTGCGTCCAGTTCTTCCTACTGATGCTTGCATGAACTTATTTATGGGTGGGCTGATATATTTATGCTATAAATATTCACTTCTGTTGGTTGGTAATCAAATTTAAGTTAGCGTCAAATGGGTGGTTTAGAGTCTTAATCTAAGCAGACCATAATTGCAGTGTCGTACTCGAGTGGTAGAGTGACATATAAATTTTTTATTTTTTAAAAAAATTTAAATTTTTTAAATTTTTTTTGGCCTAGAAAATATACTAGTGGCGTGCTCCCAAGCCCGCACGCCACTAGTAATAACATATAATTTTTTTTAATTTTTTTAAAAAATTTTAACATTTTTTTAATTTTTTTTGGCCTAGAAAATATACTAGTGACGTGCTCCCAAGCCCGCACGCCACTAGTAATAACATATAAATTTTTTTAAATTTTTTTAAAAATTTTAAAAAATTTAATTTTTTTTGGCCTAGAAAATATATTAGTGGCGTGTGACCTGCGGAGCACGCCACTAGTATATACGTTACTAGTGGCGTGGGGGAGAGGGCACGCCACTAGTATATGCGTTACTAGTGGCGTGTGGGCAGCACGCCACTAGTAACCAATTACCACCGGCGTGATACTAGTGGCATGCTGCCCACACGCCACTAATAGGTATTTTAGCACGCCACTAATAAGGGGGTTCTGCACTAGTGAATGTTTGTATGATCCGAATAAATTTCCAAACAATGTTACTACTACACTAAGTTAAAGGAGATGCTAAGTGCATAGGCATTAGGTTGACACCAATGATTGAAAAGCAGAAAATAATTGCTCAGGCGCTTTAGCAACTGATCTGGAAATTTAAAATTTTATGCTTGAATGGATGGCCAAATTAAACATGAATTTGAATTTGAAAACCAGGAAAAAGATTTCGTTCCCTCCTATTTTTCTTTCGGGCCGAAATCCGTGCGGCCCGCTCGTCCTCCCGCTTGGGCCGAGCCTGTCTCAGCTCCCCGCCTGTGCCCGGTGGCGTAATCTCCATCCCCGTTTCCGCCTCTGCGCGGCCTCTTCCCTTGTCCCCGCCTCCCTCCTTCGGCTGACAGCTCGGGCCCGCGAGCAGGCCTCCCTCTCCACGTGCTGCTCCTCCCCTGACGCGCGCACTACTGGCGCCGGGGTCTTCTCTGACCCCCGACGAGCTCCTCGGCACCTCCTCCATTTTCTCCATCTCCCCTGTTGAGCCACCCCACCTCGGTCTCTCCTTTCCCCAAGAACTCCTCCACTAGTGCACTCGTCGGAGCCGGTCTCCACGAACTCACCAAGGAAGGTCGGCATTGCAAGCTCCCGTGCAACGCCACTAGCGGCACCTTCGACGTTCCCTCGTCCGATCACCTCCTCCTCGCTCAAGACCTTGTCAAACTAATTCACCTCGACCTCGGAATCTCTCAAGTGAAATTGGTTTGATTTATTTGCAGCAGAGTCGGAGCGTGGAACCCTTCTTTTCGAAGTCCAGTAACCACGCCGCCGTATCCATTATTGCCTTGACCACGTCGGTAAGAGCCCGCCCCCAATTTCCTACCCTTAAGCATCGCTATGCCTCTGGGGTCTCACTCGTAGGGTTAATTGGGATTTTATGCCGTGCAGAGCTCGCATTTCCCGTTCTTCTTCAATCCCGGCCATTGCCTCCAATCGTGTGCACCATTGAGTTCCCTGAGTTCTACTCTTCGTTGCTGATTCCCTAATTTTGTTGAACCTCAGTTGAGCACCCTCGTCGTCGATGCCGAGCTCCACCGCCCACCATTGCTGCCGCCACCTCTACTCCGCCCATTTTGTGCACTCAGCGACCATTAAAACAAAGTCACCGTGAGCTCCTCTACCTCCTGGTGCCCTTGGCTTCCCTTCCCCCTCTCTATCTTACTAGTGCGCATGCCCACCGCCGTCTGCCACCGTGTGGCCTCACCGGACACCAGCGACCGAGCCGGCCTGCTCGGACTCACGGTCGATCTAACCGACCGGTCGACCTGAGCCATTAAAACCTTAGGAAGCTGACATCTGGACCCCACAATTTTAACCCAGAGAATAAAAGGGGAAGAAAAGGAATATGGTAGGGCCCTTTGTTAGTGACCACGGTTAGATGCAACATGAGTAAGAAAAATACTTTGGTAATTCAAAATTCTGAGAAAAATAACAGGGAAGAGTTAGAATTGAGTTGAAACTTCAAAAATTCATAACTAATTCATAATAGCTCTAAATTGCATGATTCTTTTTTTGTTAGTTTTCTTTTAATCTGTAGGACATCATGGTATACCTCTCAATTATGTTACACTGCTGTAAAATATTGGAAAAGCCCAGAATACCCATTATACTCAAATTTGCCACATGTTTCATATCAAATAATTCATAAGTTCAAAAATGGTATAAATGGTACCAGAGGCTAAGTAGGTCACATACTATGTACTCAGGTACTCACATGTGTCCTAATCCCTACCTATGTACTAAAACCATGCATAAGCTAATAAAACCCTAATACCCATATATCTACCTTCGAAAATTCATAATTTCAACCCTAGAACTCTGAATTTGACGAAACCAATTCCGTTAGATTCATATAGACATCCTCTACATGTTATGGTGCATATCATGCATTTTTGAATCTTTTTATTTACTGGTTTTAATTGAACTCCTTTTGTTGCTTTATTTTGGTTTTCCGGGTTTCAAATTGGTTAGAACCAAGCACTGAGGAGTATTTGGAGGGTGAATATTATTGTGATCCAGATCAACCCTAGCAAGGCAAGTTCACAAAAATACTCGCTAAGATTCCCTAAGTTTATTTCATGCTTTGCTATTGGTTATGGTTAATTGCTAGCTTGTATTGGAAATGATTGCAATGTGATAGTGATGGCGAATCACTAGTATTGCTAGGTTCGATTGTGTTATAAGATCAGTGAGGATCTTTTAATCAGACTAATGTAATATGAAACCCCTAATGGTGAGTTGTGAGAGCCGGGGTATCGACACCTACAGATGGATCGACAGGTGGTTAACCTGATCGACACCGGCATCGTAGGGCTTTACCCGTCACCCACGGTGGGGTTTGAATTGAGATTGTTGGAGTCATGGTCGGCCAACCCTGAACTTATGCATTCTCAATTCATCCCTCGCATCGAGCAAGTTCTGGTTCCCTTGCCTGACCACACTTTCGGTTGAGCCTCGATTGGAGCAACCGCGAATAAATGGTCTTGATTGACTTGATGTGATTATTGAATATGAGATTCTTTGTTGAATTAATTCATATTCAGATCTGAAGATAAACTTGTTCATGTGATATTTGTTAATATCGTTTTATCAATATTGTCCATGTTATTGTTTATCTTGTCATGGTAATGTACCTGTTAGTAATTGATTCCTAATTAATAGCTTTGCTGAAATTTACATGGGATGAGTATATGAATGTGGCTTGCAAGTACGAAAGTACTTACAGAATTCAATTCCGAACTTGTTGCAGGAGATCCTAGTATTGGTGAGTACTACGACGTGGAAAATGTCGATGCCGATGTTTAGCTCTAGTGGGTTTCCTTTACGGTCGATGTGTGGTGGGTTGTATCATCCGATGGAGGTGGCATGGGATGCCATCTCAGGTTTTATATTTTGTTTGTTTGCTGTTTTTCAAGTTGAAAGCTTGTAATCGACCTTTGAGTCGACTCTTGTGTGTGGTATGACCTTCCTCGGGTAAGAGGTAAACTATTGAAAGGACCAGGAGTGCCGACTAGAGGGGGTGAATAGGAGACTAACAAAAGTTACTTCTTTTTGGCTTAGATTAACAGATTAAGACTTGAGCAGAAGCACGTGTTAACAGGCTGTGTGACAGGCACTAGACACAGGTGTGATATGATATGAAAAATAGCATGCAGCTGTCACACAGGTGTCTGACACAGGTAAGATCAAAACCTAGCACAGATGAAGACAGCTATTGCCTGTGTCACAGGTAGATATGACAAGTAACAGATAAGATCTCTAGCAACTGAGACACAGCTAAGCTAAGCAGGTAAGATAAACAAAGATAGCAAGAATCACACGAGTATGCAAAAGCATATAGCACTGCAGGAAGTAAACAGGTAAAGCACTCAGAGACAAGGAGGTTTTTCACCGAAGTTCTCTACTCCTTTCAGAGAAGGTACGTCTCCGTTGGAGAAGCTACTCCGAAGAGATCGCCAGCACTAAATCGTGCTTGTTCTCCGAGTACCTGACGTTCAGGCCTCTTCCTTAGCTTGTGGAAGTCCTTTTGCTTGCAGCAGGTAGACTTCAATCACCTTCACAAACTTACTGGTCCAGCCCACACAAGCTTGGGTGGTACCAGCAACTCCTACACCCGTCTAGGAGCAGACACTCCAAGAGTAACAGATGAACCAGCAGCAATCTCTTGGAGGAACCTTTGCTCTTTGCTCAAAGCTCACACACTCACACGAACTATCACTTATGCTTTTGGCTTTTGTTTGGTGATTGGAGACTTTGCAACGGTCGTATGTGGTTCACAGGTTTTTGTAAGGTTGAGGACGAAGTCCTCCCCTGGTCCCCTATATATAGGGTTCACAGGCACCCGACCGTTATACTGTTGCCACGTAGGATTAGTGAGCCACCGGTGTCAGCCACCGGTGACACAGCCAACCACTCCACCCAACTATAACGGCTCGGGCAGACCGACACCTGTGTCATCGGCGGCACACACAAGTGAACCCTTAACTGACACAGCCTAGCTACTCAGCCTGGTCTCGGCACATGACATGCCCTCAGCATACAACACTCTCTGAAACCTATAAGGAGAGAACCTCCGACAACCCTCTGATTCACCAGACCAGCTATCGCAGTGCAGTTCCCTTAGCATTTACAAGCTCTCCCTGGTCCAGAGAAGTACCTGAGTCTTAGAGCACTAGACCACCTGTGACACATTGTGTCACACCGGTGACTCTAGCCCCTAGGGTTTTCTACCGCTTACACATTGACCCTCTGAGCATTGAGCAAAAGTCCCTTAGACAACTGATACTGATTACATCCCTCTTGATAGTACGGGTTTTTCCTATGGACTCAACAGAACTAGCAAATCTAGGCCTTACCTGCCCACCAACTGTAGTCACGGCTCTTGACGCATCAAGCCACCATCACCTTGCTTGCAACTTCTTGCATAGCACCGGCTTCTTCACAATTGTGGCACAGCCACCTAGCACCGCCATTTCTTAGTCCTGGAAACCACCCTTGTACCCTTTTTGGTGGTCATCCTTTCCTTGATGACCCTTCTTTCTGGAACCTAAAAACCTGCTTACACTCACTGTAAACGTTAGATTCCAGTTTGAGTTGCCATTAACCATCAAAACCAACTTAAGGCTTAGATGCTCTTTCAACTATGTATGTTGTTAACTCTTTCTGTTAGAGTTTGAACTGTGGTATTCAAATTGTTTCAGTGACTGCCCATATACAATGCGTGTATGAAATGAAGCATATGGGTATGTCATGAAGATTTAAAGTTGTTCCTCTTATCACTAAGTCGAGCAGGTATCGGTTGAGTGACCCGCTGGCTGAGATGTTGTGCCGGCCAGGCAGGGTGTGGGTGTTTCTACCGGGCTTTCGAGCGACCCACTAGCTTCCGAGCTAGGTTAGGGTGTGGGTGGAAACGCCGTGCTCCTCCGAGCTTGCTTTGCATAGTAGCAATGGGAACGACTCTAGGTCTTCACAGGATCAGGGAATTGTATGTGGTTCTGGGAAGTTTAGTCGCTTCCTGCTGGCTTGACCAACGGTGAAGGCATACGACGTCTGGGAAGCGTACAGTGCGTTGGTCAGGTGTCGGACCACTCCGCTTCGGTGTTCACAACGCAGGTACCGTGCCACCGGGCCGACTGGTTTCTCGGTCCTTGGTGACTATTCGTTCCCCTACCCATATATAATTCCGGGGTCCGTGACACCATGTGAGATCATGTCCTTTGAAGGAGAAGCCTTTGAGTGTGAAGAAACAAGGGAAATGGCCTCAATTTCAAGAAAAGTCACAACCAATGAGGACTCAAGCAAGTGCACCCCAACTTGACTAGATCAAAAAGAAGTGACGAGGAAGCATAAATTGCTATTATGCCATGAGAAGGGACATATTGCTCCATCATGTCCCAGAGGTGCTTTTCCTAAGAATATTATTGTCAATGATCATTACTCACTTAGGAAGGATTGTCACACCCTGTTTTTCTAAAACCTAATAAAATTAGGGTTTACAAAAAAATTTGTCGATAATCTATTTTTGATTTGGATCTTATCGAAACCTAGTCGCAAGTTTTGCTTCTTATGAAAGCATAATATTGGCGCCAATCTAGAACCCTAAATCTTCTCTCCTCGGATTTCCATCTATTAGCATAACTATATACCCGCTACCCCTCAGTTCATGTACTTGACGTCTACCAAACCTTGCCCCTGCTAACGCATGCTGTTCCCTATCTACTTGTGTCACGAGCTACCTGGCTACCCACCTCCTTCGACACATCTATTGATATATGTATATGCATTCCTATGGTTGTATCTCTGTTTATACATGTCTAGACCTTGCCACCTTTTCTCTCTCCTATAGGTCTAGCCCCTGTCATCCCTTCGATACCTTTGGCAATCTTCTTCCCCATTTCATCTATGTAATCAGATGAGCATGGGCACCTACACTCTATCTCTCTCCCTCCTACCCCTAAAGCCCTGATCACCCAAACCCTAACCCTCGGCACTCTACATTTCTCTCTCGGTTGTCTGGCCCTAAACTTTCCATAACCAAACATTTGCTAAAATGTTTTTATATCATTGAAAAGATGGCATTCCATGTAAACCCTAGATATTCGAAACTTTTCAAAAATAATTTTGGCTCAATCCCCATTCTGATTTAAAATTTTTGCATACTGATGGGCCACACCATCGCTCGATTTCCATTGCAAGCTTTTAGCCGATAGGCTACAAGTATAAGGCCTTGACCTAGATGGTCGATTTACGTATCATATTTTGATATCTACATGTATGACAATAATATACAGGTTAACTTGTTTACACTAGCTATTGATCATCGGACTAGTGCAGGAAACACAAGGGTTTATCTGGCCTAAAATTTGTTGGTACCCAAAGTGGCTTGATGAAGAAAAGAGTCATTTGGGTAGCCAAGCCTATTGTGACTAACTTCTTAGGACCCAACCTTATTGGGGACCATCAAGCTAAAACTTAATCAATAGGTGATATGGAGGGCATTAGAGACTTGGCTTACTCTTGAAGATGGTGTGTTCCATCCTAAGCAACATTGAAGCCAAGTCAACTATATTGTTGATACATCATCAATCCAATGTGCCTCTTTGCAATAACTTGTATTCACATAGCTTACAATGAAAGTTACTAGCCCCTAACATGTGTAGGTTTTTGTACCCTATGTGCTTTTAGTGGTACATATCATAGTATGCTAAGTTTTAGGTTGACTAGCTTTTGTAGGTGGTATATACTAGCATGACAATTCTTAGTTAACTAGCATGTGTAGATTTTATTCCTAACACGTATATGTTGTTGTCACCTAGCATGCTTTGATTGCTCAATGCATCATATAGTTGATTATGTAAGTTCAACTTCATTTGCACCAATTCTATTTTAATTGGCTATTGTGAAAAATTAATGGATTATCACATTATGGGGAAGCGTTATGCTTTGTGCATATCACAAGCTTAGAAATCTGAATATATGATAAATGCCACTTAGAATTGATATACATGTTTATCTAGTCTCTTGGTGGCATGACAAACTCATACATGTCCCTAAAATTGCAACATATCAATCAATTAATCACTATTTGGATTTTATTGAAACTTGAGATATCGGCGCTTTCATGCCCCTATATATCTCAAGATTTCAGTTGATACATATCTTAATTTGGACCATCACCAATTATAGCTATGTTTGATTCTGTGATGCTAGTCGATGATGAGAAAAATACCCCTTCGTGCTAAGTGCACAATCCTAAAGCTCTCTCCTGTTTCTTTTCCTTCTTCCTTGTTGTTTTGTGAGAAGATAACCCATTTGGTCTAACTAGATCCTAGGCTCAGCTTAAACTGGCCAACCTGGCGTAGGTCAGCTCTCTCCAGCCCAGTCGGCTTAAGCTGTCACAACCGCGGCTTAAGCCGCCCGACGACTTAAACTGGGCATGCGCGATTTAAACCAGTCATCAGTGTTTCAGTCATATCGGCCCAGCCCAAACTTTTTTTGTAATGACCAAACTCGACAATATGACTAGTGAAGGTCTATATACACTAAAGTGGATAAATTCTAGCTCTTTTTAGCATATAGATGCATCCACGTCGAAAACCCTAAAACATGGACATAAAAGCAACCTTAAATACAACTATGAGACCAACTTCACCAAGATATAACCCTAATAATTTTTCCTAAGCCCTAGATACCTTGGAGAAGATTCACAAAAATTTTCAAGACAATCGATGTTGAATTGCATGTTTAAACAACCAACTTCCCAAACCTTCCTCTTTCGGACAGATTTGAAAATCACTAATTAAGTGAATCTCCTTTTCTCAAAAACCTATGAAATTTCATACTTAAAGGTTATTTACATTTACAAATTCAAATATGAACTTTTGAAGAATACTTTAAAACTAGTTGGAATACTTGTAGTACAAACCCTATTTTGGACTAAATTGCTAATGTATTAAAATCATAGTCTAACATAGGGTATTCTAATGTAATAAATATTTTGGAGGACATGTATTTTATAGGAACCCTATACAAATTTTTCCAGAATTTTTGAATTGAAGATTGAACATATTTTATCAAATCCTAAGCTAAAGAGAAACAAAAGAAAGAGTAAACAAATAAAGTAAAAATAAAAATTCCTCCTTCTCGCTGTACTAGGCCGTGTCAGCGCCGTTTCCCTCTTCCTTGTTGATGGGCCTCAGCCCATCATCTCCTCCCGCTTCTAGCCGATGAGCTGCACCCGCTCTCCCTTCCCTTCTGCTGTCGTCTCTTCTTTCCTCTAGCCGCAGGACCCACCAATAGAGCACTCCTGCCACGTGGCTGACCACGTGCAGCTCCCTTCTCCCCCATCTTCCTCTTTTTGACATCGCCATGACCCCATCCTCCAAAAATCAGAGCACGCCACACACTCCCCCATCTTCTCCCCATTCCCCCACCATTCTCTATCACCAAGCTCCCCACCGGATTCAACGCTGTCTTCTCTGGTGTCGAGATCTACACCAGAGCTCCATTGGTGACTGCATCCTCATCACTCTAACGACAAGCTCCTCTCTTCATCGGCTCCTCCTTGGTCCTCCCCAGCACCAGCTTCCCCACCTCGACGTCACCATCAACGACACCACCACCGCCCTCACCCAGCTCTAAGACCCCACCGTGGAGCCCCTCCCTTCTCCAAGACCAGTGACCCTCGTGGAGCTCCCCTTCATTTCCCGAGCAGCTGTTGGAGCCGCCACAACGTCTTCAGCACCGCACCTCCATCGAAGCTCCCTCAGTGCCGCTTAGTCACCATCCTCGAGCTCGAGCTTCAAGACCACCTCACCAACATCCTCGACTTCACCTTGCCAACGATGGAGCAAGCCACCCCTCTCCTCTCTGTCCTAACCGAGCCCTTGCAAGGCATCGTGGTGAGCTCCTGTGGTGGTTTCCCTCCTCGTCTACCTCTTTTATCGCCGTGATGCACATGCACGTGCTCGCTGGGGCACGGTGGTACTGCCAGTCAGACTAAGCTGACCAATTACCGTTGATAGTTAACATTAATTAGAGTAATGATTGGTTAATGAATGCACAAAATAATCACTATTGATTTAATAATTGTGCCATGACTAGTTAAGGCTATCCAATTGAATTCTAACCCATTTAATGGTCGACTGTTACACATTAATGAATAGTAATGCACAGGTTAAAACAATCATTGGAGCTTAAAGTAGTTAAGATTGGATTAATTAATTGTTGCTACAATTAATATGCTCATGGTCGGTGGTTAATGCAACTACTGATTAGTATATCCAGGAAAGACATATTAATACACTGATGTTATGTAATGACTAGTAGTAGCAATAATTAGCAATTAGTTAATGCAAACCTAGTCAGTTGTGAGCGGTTAAGACAAATTAATTAAGTTTCAACATCCTAAATGCTCTCAGTATTCATTAGCTTGGTTAAGAACCGCATTAACTCAACTATGTAATGACTTCTTCTAATGACAAGTGAACCCCACCATTATGTAAATATTGTTTCAAATACAAGTTGGAACTTGAGTGTATGAAAAGTGGACCCACATCTCAAATATCTGGACAATAAAAATATTTAAAAGAAAATCCATGACAGTGGGACCCATATGTAATAAGTGGAAGGAATAAATAAAATGGGAATGGAAATGCTTCGGGTATGGTAGGTGGGCCCTCCTTGGTAGTTGACTGGTCAATGTTGACCAAAAAACATTGACCAAAGGACCCACATGCCATCCTTAATAGAATATAACATTTTAATATAAAAATATTTAATATATTTTTCCTCACTGAGAAAAAGACAGAAAATACAAGAAAATTGCTAAAACTTCAAAAATTCATATGACCTCCAGATGAGGTGATCTTTTTTCTAAATTCATCTTTTTACTTGTAGAATTTTATGATGCCACTATTATTCATGATGTTGTAGTTGAAAATTTTAAAAATGACCAATTGCCCCTGTATGCTTAATATTAAATATTAATACTAGAGAATCTAGCTTAACAGCCAAAATTAAAGTGCTTGGTGTCATAATTCACATAAGAATCAGTATAATATCATGTCATCATGTTCTTACATGCCACTATTATGAATAACTTTGAAAATCACAAATCGTCCTCAAACTTGACTTTCAAACCTTAAAATCACTATAACTTGGGATGTACAAGTTCAAATCAAACGATTCAAATTGTGTTAGCTTCGTAATAAAATTTCCTACACATTAAGATGCATTTCATGTATAATATCATATATTTTACCTGCTGGTATTGATTGAATATCCTTTTTGTCGCTTTCTGGCATTTCGATGTTTTCATCGGTAGAACCGGGCAACGAGGGTTTTCTCAAGGTCTTTCCGCAACTTAAACATGGGTATTCTCAGCTGGGCAAGCTCTAAAAAAGCTAGCTAAGATTCCCAATTGCTTGAGTTTTGGTTTTGAATGAGTGATGTGTTGATTGCTTTTTATTTCCTGCTATGTTTGAGATGTTGACCTTACTAGCATGAGTAGGACTTGATGGTTTGGAATCATGTGGTTGAGTTGAACTTGGGAAACTGGTATGGTGTGTTCATGGATGAGTCAAAGCTAGAGGACATATGCACCCTAGTCATCCTCTAGTTGATTCCTGCAGGATCAAAGGACAGGTGGCATATGTACTCCAGTCGATTCCGTACCTTCTGGTCTTGGTTATGTTGTGATTTGAAGGTCGAGGTAGGGAGTACTACCCCAGTCGTCCTCTAGTCGAATTAGACTGTGAAACTGTTGGTTGGCTAAGACTGGTTGACTAGCTAGATGTTGGTTTTGAGTCTTGCTTGTCTTGTGGTGATGTATGTGGATGGAATATGGATGAATTATGTATGTTTGCTGATCTGAGATGATTTTTTTATCATGCCCTAACCCTATTTTTTGTTAAGTTTTGAGCTTAGTTGTTGATTCCGGCCACATTCTTGGTGCTTGAGGACCTCCTTCTCCATCTCCAATCCCTCCTAGTGCTGGTAAACCATCAATCCCTACTTGCATTGTTCAAATTTCATTTTTTTCCTCAAAATAGCTAGGGTTTGTGGATTCCTTGTTCAATCCATCAAATTGATAAGGGAAATTACTTTGAACAAGTAGATCGAGCATTCCTATATGCTTTTTGTGTGGTCTACTAAATGTTTTGGGCAAAATTCATGGGTTTGGCCAAAATCCTAAATCTATTGTGCTATTGTCGGTTTAAACCACAGGCATGGCCAGTTTGACCGCTTGGCTGATTTGACTGTTGAACCCGGTGGCTTAAGGCAATAGCAATAGAGCAGAACTAGAACCACTATCTTTGAGCATTGTTCTCATTCTTTTGGCCTCCAAATCCATGTTCAACATGTAACCTAAGCCCGTGTATGTTGGTTTGATAGAGAAAATGCCTCTGTGACGCAACAGCAGCCCAAAGCTGATGAGTTTGAGGAAGAGGTAGAAGAAGAATCCGAGGAGGAAGTCTTTTGGTGTTGTTGGTGGTGAGCAGCATGATAATGAGGCTGAGGATATGGAACAAGAAGAAGAAGAAGAAGAAGCTCCTATTAACCCCTTCGCTAAAATGACAACTTTGTGTTATAAGCATAGAAGGTTCCATGATCAGTTCACCAAGGACCTCGACTCTGATGAGCCAGATTCCACACTTGTTTCAAGAGGATGTTTACAATTGGATATATATGAACAAGAACTTTGCCTCTCACACTTAGTTGTAGTGAGTGATGTGGACAGGAAAAGAGGGTACCCAGGACTGCATAACGACCTTTTCACTTAGATTAGCCTGGCAGATTTTTTGGTCCCGAGGTAGGACTATAGTACAAAGTTGATCAAGCAGTTCTATGCCACCATGTTCATAGATGGGAGACTTCCAGATCATCAGTTGGACGACAGGTACTGAGAACTACATCACCTCTCATTCTGATTTTGCTCATGCTCTAGGAATAATTCACTTGATGGTGGTTGGGTTGATCGGCCTAGGTTCACGGATTCTGAGAAGTCTATTTTCGGAGTACAAGGACTAAGGTTGTAGTCCTAAGGTGTTCCAGGTGTGTCCGGAGGTTGCTCCGGAGAGTTGGCACAAGAAACCTAGGGTTTCCATGCCTAGACCACGGAGGTGGTCTGACCGGCCTTGGTGGGCGGTCTGACCGGCCAAGGAGGGTGGTGTGACTAGCTTGGCCAGATAGTCTGATATGCCTTCCCTATGTTGTTTGCTAGACCCTTTGTGTTAGGGCGGGACCATCTGGGGAGCCATACACTCCAAATTTGTCCCAGAGTGTTCGGGATCCGCTGAGAGTTTCCGGGAGATTTACCCTTTGAAAATCTAGACCGTTCAGGTGGAGGTCCAGGTTTTCTAGTACAGACCCGGACCCCCATCCGGACCCTCCGAGTCAAGGGTCTGGAGGGTCCAACGACCAATGGCTAGTTTTCGAGCGTTTGAGTAATATAGTCACCTTGGTTGGCTTGGGGAAGGTGCTGCTGCCCCTAGAGTCATTTGTTGACCTTCTCCACTTGTGTCCACCCTCTCTAAATCCTTCTAGTGCATGTGTTACTCTTTGTGAGGTGTGGGGCAGATTAGTGCATCGGTTGCACTAGATGATTGCATAAGTTGCATTGTTTGAGCTCTCGGCATCGATCGTGTTTGAGTGAGAGTCTGAGAATTCGTTACTTTTGCAGGCCACTGACTCCTAGACGGATTGGTGGTGTTGGCTCGGTGATCTCCTCAAGAAGCTTCTGAAGAGGCCCGAGTAATTTGTGGAGCTCGCCATCTCCGGAGTGGAGGAAGGAGCTAACCTGTGATCGAGGAGACGCAAGGGTGTCCTCGAGAGGAAGTGGCTTAAAAGAGAGTCCACCTTTAATCACGAGTGATCGGGTCCTCAACGGAGACAAAGGATATTGGTGGATATCCAAACTTTGGAACAAACATCGTTTGTCTCTTGTCTCCTTTACATTATCGCAATTCATACATGTGCTCATTGTTGTTTTCATTTGTAGAAATTGAATTGCTTGCTTGTCATCCTAGGATTATAAACTTTGATATAGACATAAGGTGTTGGTATACTTAGTGAACCTAGTATATTTAGGATTTGAGATTATGAAAATTCGAGTTTAATTTCGCTTTAGGATTGAGCCAGATCTATATTTGTTTTTAAAACACCCTCTCCTATGTGACATCTAGATCCTTTCAGACCTGGGCCATAATCATCGGTGAGAATAACCGAAAAACAAAAAAATGAAGTTTCTTCTTTACAAAAGATGAATTTAGTGTTCCGTAAAACTAAATGTCTGTTTTATTAGCAACAATGACTTACGAAAACTGCTACTTAGAGAGGTGTTAGAGTTATGAGTGTATGACTCAACCCACTATAGATCAAATCCGGACGCGTGCATTTACATTCACATTCATTCAAACATATTTTCTTTTAGAGCCAATTTGATGTAGTTTATGTTGACAGTCAATTTTAGAGTAAAGAAATCATCGAAAACAACCGTTAAAGAAAAGGAAAACTCTTCATATGGTCTACCAATTAGAGCATTTGGTAGAACTAATAGTTAGCAGTCTATCACTTTTAATGATTTATCCAACAAGGTCTGCTTGGCCTACATAATCTCTTGATCTATCTCCCCATCCATCACCAAACCCTAGCCCTATCCGTCCTTTCTTCTGTCATCAACTCGACTGTACGCGAAGCACCTTGTGCGACAAGCGACTCGTTGGTGCGTGCATGCTGCAGCTCCCCAAAGGGCACGTTGGTGCACACACGTTGGCCTTGCCATGGCTACTATGGCCTCTCATGGTGGCGGCAGCGTGGCATGGATTCACATGGTCATAGGCGCACCGGCTCTCGTTGCTAGATGGACGATATTGCAAATACATAATGAATCCTGATTTTTGTTGCAATAGTTTCTCAACTTTTTTATGGAAAGAGTTCTAAAATGTTATGTAGATTGGATAGATTTGTTTCAGTGCTTCATTCTTCTTATTGCATTTTGTCGTGATTTGTTTTTGCATGGTTGTGTAACTGTACATAGATTGTTTCTATCACGAAACAAATTATTACACCCGTTAAGAAAATTTGTTGCATGACTCAAAAAGGTTTCCATGGAACCTATGGTATAGAAAAAATGTTTTCATTGCAAGGGATAAATGTTCCTATGGCACAAGAAAAATATTTTCATCGCACAGGAAGAGTGTTTCCATGGTTTAGAAAAATATTTTCATCACACGAAAAAGTTTACTAAAAATCTAAAATTTGTTTGCTTAAAAATCAGATGCGTATGGTCTGTTACGTGCGAGCTTTTATTACATTAATTATATAAATTTATTACACAGTATATAAATAAAATAATTTTGTGTTTTCGTGGGTCGTCCCATGTGGTACATGATACCAGGAGCGGAAGTTCGCCTCCCAAATAAAATCTCACACCTTCCGCTACACACCTGCACCTTCGCCCACTCGCGCGCGCACACGGCGCACACTCCACTCCCACTTCCTCCCACACCCCAGATCTGAGCGCCTATCGTGCCCAATTCCCATCCGCTCCCGAACCCTAAAGCCGCGATCTCAATGCGCAGGTGAGCGCCACCTTCCCTCGCCAAATTCCCCATTTGTTTCACGTTTTTCTGCTGATTTTTCGGTGATTTCTCTCCGGTTGATTGCTTTGGCGAAACCGGCAGGGGTCCCGGCGAGGCGTCGCTCCGCCGCCGACGCGCGCCGGTGCGGCTATGGGTCGCCGTGGCGGCGCTCGTCGTTTGCACAATCTGGCTCTGGTCCTCCTCCGCCGGCCTCACCCTCGCCTCCTACAAGGCCCAGGTGCGCTCTCTCGCCCGTGCTTGCTTACTAGCTGTGTTGTTTGACCTTCTTGGCAATTGGCATGGCAATGGAAGTACATGATATGCTTGCGCTGTTCGCATGGGCAATTTGGAAGCTCTTTTATTGTTACCCTGATTACCTTCCCATTAGGGTACACTGAGGGATGCCGGTGGTACACTAGTTAGATGATGTAGACGGCTTTCGTTCATCAACAGGGTGTGATAGTTTAAGCCATTTTTATGCATTGTTTAGCAGTGAGGAAGTGGTGATAGACTGATAGTAGTATTTGTATTTATTTACTTATAGCTAGGAAGAAAGAACAAGGGATGGCGGACCATTCCTCTGAGGTTTGCGTCGACAATTCCAAACCACTTAGTAATATAGTATGTCGACTTTTTTTGTTGCCACGGGAGCGAAGGGAATAATGGGGGTTAACAGAACTGTTACTGTTTATTGTGGTTTGGAAGGATACTGTTGGAGATAATAGACATGCATTTAAATATGTAAAGGAGCCTTCACTGTGGAAATGGTAAAACACACGTTGACCAGGATGCCTGTTGAAGTGGTGAACTGGACGGCATTGCACTTCATAATATTCTTTTCTAAGGATAAAGACTAATATTATGAAGAAATAGTGATTATTCTTTTATTTTTGTACGCCTCATTCATTTTGGATTAGATTTGGCTCATAAACTGATTTGTGATAAATGCATGGATTACATTATTACAATGATAATTTATATACAATGCTTATTTGAGTTATCGATGAAATTATTTCTTATACTGACATCAGTGCTATGACTCAAGGATGTTGATGTAAATAAGTTGTGGAGAACTGCAGATTCAAATGGTTGGAGAGCATCTTCTGCACCACGCTCATATTGGCCTCGTATGTTTGTCTCTGTGACCTCTCTGGAAGTCGATGGTCATATTCTTAACAAATGATGGTAAAGTGGATACCCTGAAGTGTAATTTCTCTACTTGCAGCCCCACCAACTGAAACTAATGGGTACTTGCGTGTCCGGTGCAATGGCGGCTTGAACCAGCAACGTATTGCGGTATGATTAATACAAGAAACTCTCATTTTGTCTCTAAAGAAGCATGTTTCATCATGGGAAATTTTATATCATGGTTATATTATTCATGGTAACATAATTAAAGAAACTTAAGATTGCTGTCATCTTGTTTTTGTAGATATGTAATGCTGTCGTTGCTGCACGAATAATGAATGCTACACTAGTGCTACCAGAGTTAGATACAAATTCTTTCTGGCGTGACGAGAGGTATCTCTTTTGTCCAAAATGGTCTCTCATACTGGAATAATATATGTATTTAGAACAAAGATTGTGTTCTTTGTGAAGTCTGCTGTCTTGCTAAAGTGTGCAAAATAGAATTTGGTTGCCTGCAAAGTTTTACTCCTACTGGTTTAACCACATCCCTACTGTGTTTGTCTTGCCACATATTCTACAATTGCTATTAATTGATGTATATATGTATATAGATATATTTTTTTTTCATTATACTTCTTTTGTGCATGATTTATGTGATATTCACATTGGAATGTTTCACCTAAGTATTTGAAGAAAGATAATTATCACTTTGTAGACAGAATACTGTGAAGTGGAACAGTTCCAGAATGGTGAAAATGTGCCTACAAATTTGTCCGTGCAATGCCACAATATGTTTGAAAAGATTATGAAGAAGTTGAAATCCAGCTTAGAATCTTTGTATAGTATTTCATGAGAAACCATTGCTGCGCCAGCTGCCTGAAAATGTTCGTAAAGTATGGTTGATAAATTGTGAGCTGAAGTCGTGAAATCTTGTCCCTTTTCTGGACTAAATGATTATATGATCGGCAATTACTGTGGATGTTAGTACAGTGCATCAAAGCAGCAGCAGTTCAATTGCGTCCGGCCGGCCAGCAAGACCTACAAGACAAGGATGCGTGGTGTGTGAATCCTGTCCAGGGAATGGACGCCTAAGGAGAGTCAAGGAAGGAGTCGGCTATAGGAGAGTCCACGAGGGAGACGACTTGATTTAGGAAACTGAGTAGAATTAGGAAAAATCATTTAGGAAGAGTTCATGAGGTTAGGAAAACATGGATGGATTACATGTTTCATGAGGTTTCCTAGTTAGAACAATAGGTCAAATCAGGGGGTAGGAGCATTATATAAGTATCGGCTATGTTGGCTATGTTACTTTTGAGGGAATCAAGTAAGAAAGAATCAATCTGTTCTCTCCCAAATATTCGCTCATCTAGCCTATGTCTATCTAATCCCCTATGGCCATGCCGTCTGGCTATATTCTTATCTCGTTGTGAATCAAGGTTCACAACATTTGGTAACAAAGCTGACCACCATGGCTTTCAATGATGATTCTTTCATGGAACAATTCAAGGCCTCCCTTGAACCCATCTTTGAGGAATTCAAGATGCTCATGGTCAAGATTGTTGCAAAGAAAGAAAGGAGGGTAGCAGAGGCTTCAGAGCAAGGTCTATAACGTCAGCTCCGGCGGTGGCATCACAAATTGAAGCATCGGCTGTGATGGCACAGCGGAGGTGACGCGTGATCAACAGTAGTAGCGAAGGTGTCGAGACTTGGGGTTGTGGTGGCAACGAAACCATGGTCCCACCTTGCAGCTTGAGGACAAGCTGCTTGTCTGAGAGGGGTGTAGTGTTGTGGATGTTAGTACATGTGAGAACCTGAGAGTAACTCCTAGACCCCCCTTGTATATTTCACTAGTCCAAGGACATGCTGATGAACACGGAGAAAGTGTTTTATCATAGCACACACTACGTAGTTTATTACAAATGTGTTTAATACGATAAGTCACGGGGCTAAGGTACTTAGACTTATGTCCTTTACAACTTAGCACACAACGGAAAAACATAAAGATAGCGTACTGATCTTCATCTCAGCCACAAGTAGTCGATGAAGTCGAATGTGAACCCTATTCCTCAGCATCGTCATCGTAATCACCATAGTCCTCATTAGTTCCAAGGTTATCTGAACATGCCCAAAACAAACATGCTCGATGAGTACTTACGTACTCAGGGTGCCCCCTTTTAAAGGAAACCTACCGCTACATGCAAGTTTAAACAAAGGATAGGCTTTATGGCTTGTTTTTGATAAATGACACTTTTAATTTAAATATTATGCTAATTTCGAAGGCAGGTTTTGAGATCAAAACAATTTTACGAAATGTGGTATTGTAGTGAAGGCTCTAACCACTAACATTGGTCAAGTAAGGTCTATGCCTTAATTCCGACGATAGGTTCTAACCACCTATACTTATCCAAGATGGGAAACTGAGGTAGAGGGAAAATCATTAAATGAGAAATATGGGGAGGAATAAGAAAGAGGGAAATGAATTAGTAAGAAGACAGATTCCTTGTCATGCACAGAACGCTATGCCATCCGTAACCGTGGACACGGCTAATCGGTTAGTTTCACACTTTGCAGAGGTTGTACACTTACCCATAAGATGTAAGATTAACCCGATGTTTCACACTCTTCCAAGGTATGTGATCCAGCCCTTACAATGAGGCATTTACAATGTTGTCCCCTAGTTGACATTGCCCACCAGGCCAACTCTAGGATAGATATCACTAGTAGTTGCCTCACCAGGCGTGTCCTTGGCTTCATTCCCCTCCGCTGTGTCACTGTAGTGTCCAACAAATTAGTCGGCCAAGTTATGCGCATAATAGACTTGTCGTTGCACTTGGTTCACAATTTCATAAGTTTATGATTTAGTTTCTTATAGTGTAGGCGGCTACAGCACAAACCCTAAAAACCAAATATTCAGTCAACCATCCACCTCAACAAGTGTCCATACCTTACTGGTAAGTTTTACCCAAAGTAGAATTTAGACAGAAGTAGGAATATGGTAGATGCTCAATGAGCCCAACATATCACTTTGTTGTAGGCTCCTTCTGCTTTCGGATCCTGTTCTTGGTTCGCCCCGTCACTCCCTATTTACCGTAATGATTGTCAAAAAGCAAAAGAATAAATACCGTAACAGCGATAAACCAATAAAATTGGAAAAGAAAATAAAAAGGGAGTATAGAGGATAGAGAGGTCTAGAGGAAGCTGGAGTCGAAAGATCAAGGTAGCATGATGATGAGATGCGTAGAGATGTGGCTTGACAAGGGTCTAGGTTAGGGTTTGCGTGAACTAGGTATAGCTAGCTCTAGGGTTGTATGTAACCTTACAGAACTAGCACCGTTATCTATATATATACAGCTACTACACGGCACATACTAGTTAACACATGCATTAATAAGCCTAGCATAATAGTTAATGTTAGGTATGTATGCACTCATAACATGCTAGTGTTTAAACAGAAAGGCATAACCTAACATGCTAGTATTTGTATAGCCACAATCCTATCATGCTAGTTTTTAGAAAAAAGGGTTCACGTACTGTTATGTCCATGCCTAAGCATCAAGCAATGCCTAGTGTGCTAGTAAATTACACTACCATTAACAGCCCTAACATGCTATATAAACATCAACACCCAAAGCAATAACCTGTGCATACTAGGAATCAAAGAACAAAGAGGTATGCAAATACCATTATGCATGCACATGGAACACCATCATGTAAACTAGCTCCAAACAAGTCATGGCATACTTTAGAAAAAAGAAACTAACCTAACCATAGCAGCATGTGTACATCTTCAATCTACATGTAAATATAACCTAAGAGAGATACTATACTACTATAACATGCAATCACCATTATACCTAAACATGAGCAAAACCCTAATCATTCCTAGCATAGATATAACATGATCAACAATAGATCTAAAACATATCAAGTAACAAACAATAACTAAATAAATAAAAAGACAGTAGCAACAAGGCTTTAAGTAAAATAAAAGAAAGTAAAACCTAGCATCTAATTATTTACATACAATCTAGGCATGCGAACGGTGGCTAAAGCATGCAAAAAACAGATCCTAATCATGCTAGTAATGCAAGAAATAAATTACTTAAAAAATCTGAGCATAGAACAAACTAGATTGAAATTATTCAAAATTGGCCAAATTCGGCATGATTTTAATCTAGTTCAAAATATAGCCACTAGATTTAGAAACTAGCCACACTTTAGGATTCCTGGCCGTTCTAAAGCTAACCAGAAGATCAAAGGGGAGTTGGAGTCGCTGGCGGTGGCACTCTCGGTGCGGCGGTGCTGCGACCATTCCTTGGCCAGCCGAGCACGGAAGCGTGCTCCTGGCACCAAAGCGGCCTTGGTGACGCAGCCGGCGAGGTCATGCAGCCCTTCGATGCGCGTGTCGGGCACCAACCGTGGCGGCAGCATGAGTCAGTTGCAGCGTGCCTTTTGGCCCAGTGAGGATGTCTGGGAGGTATGCGGGAGGGAAAGGGAGCTATGGACGAAAGAAATTGACCGGGGAAGCTCACCTCTATGAAATCGGAGCAGAAAAGTTGGCAGCGGCCGGCAGCAAAAGCTGGCTCGATTCGTCGGCTACAGAGGGAGTTGGGGCTTAGGGTTTGCGGCGTTGGCGGAGCTTGGGGTAGCGGATAAAACTACGTGGGCAACGGCTTTTATATAAGTCCAGAGGAGGAGATAAAGTGGCAGTGTCAGCAGCGGTTTTCAGGTGAGATCCAAACGGCAAAGATCCTACTGTTTTCTCTGTTTAAACACTGGATAAGGGCTTGCGTGAGTGCGGGGGATTCCTTGGTGGCCTGGGCGCGAAGAAACGGACGCCCGAAGGCGGTTCAATGCGAAGATGGCGCAGTGCGGCTCCTCCTCGGGTCGGCGACTCAGAACAGGAGAGGGAGAGGGAGAGGGGGTGAAAGGGTACGCGATTTGGACTGTCAGACCGGAATCGGACGGCTGGGATGAAGTCACTTAAGTGACGAAAGGGTACGCGACGTGGTGCATTGGATCAAGATTCGACGGCTAGGGCCGAAGCGGGGCGCGCGCGCTTAGTGGGCTCGGCCCAGGAGCAGAGTAGCATGGGGCAGGCAGCCGTTGTTGGGCTCGGCCCACTCGACCGACGTTGGGAGGGTGGGGGGACAACCTGAGAGGGGGCAAGTGAGGGGTTGGGCTGTGGCCTGAGAAGAGGGAGAATAGAGATAGGCTGGGGAAAAATCCAAAAAGAATAAAAACTGGAATTAATATATCTCCTTTCTTTTAACCCAAAATTAATTCAAACGTGATTCTAATGAGAACCAAATAAAATATTTAACTCAAATTAACATGATGTAACATCCTTTACTTAAAAATAATAAATTTTAAGCCCCTAAAAGAATAGGATGTTACATGTTTCTGGAGGTTTCCTAGTTAGAATACAATAGGTCCAGTCAGGAAGTAGGAGTATTATATAAGTGTTGGCTATGTTACTTTTGAGGGAATCAAGCAAGAAAAAATCAATCTCTCTCCCTAATATTCTCTCATCTAGCCTATGTCTATCTAATCCCCTGCAACCATGCCGTCAACAATAGGGAGAGATTATGGTTTAGAAAATTGGCTATATGCCATTGATCAGACCGGAAATACTGTAAATGTATTATTGTGGATATGCCATTAATTAATTCCGTGCAAACTTTGTCAATGCCATTGTTAGACATATTATTGTCAAGATGACAACACCACACCACTTGTTTCTTCTTAACCCCCCTTACTGTTCATCTCCTCCAACTCTGAACTTTGCTCTTTCTTCTTTCCACTCTGAGCAAGGCTTGGGCTCACGACCACCTCTAATCACTAGGCCACAACCGCCAAATCGCATGTTGCCGTGCAACCACATGCCTCGCCACAAACTTCTTATCTACATGGCATGGCTCCTATACCTTCCACAGCACTGCCGCCGTCGCCTGGTGGACCACAACACAGGAATGTAGGTTTTAAGGGTGTGTTTGGTTTGAACTTAAGTCTACCCTACCAAATATTTGGCTAGCCAAAATTTTGGCCAAGGTTTGGCTTGCCCATGATTTGGACAATGTTGGCAAAAAAATGAACTAGAGTGGGCAAAGGGGCAAGGGCATGCCAAAATTTGGCAACTATTCAAACAAGTACCAAAATTTTGGTCATGACCAAAAAATTGGTAAGGTAGGTTTTGGACACTAATCAAACATACCCTAAATCATGCAACATAGGCAGAATTACATTTGAACCAATATGCTATTTCAATGTTTTCCTCTTAGGGCATTTTTCAAGCATCTAGCTGGCAGTGGCATAGAAAGGTGTATGCACGAACAGTGTGGGAGCCAATTAAGCAAGGGTTTTGTGGGGATCACATGATTCCATCGAGAATAGCGTAGTAGGCAATGATGCCAAGCAGCAGCCTGCTGGTGCAGGATGCGGCTACTGTATCGCACGACCACAGCCATGTCATGCTCACCCCACCACTGCCTCGCGTGGCAAACACCATCGGATACGTCTCGACCAATGCCTCGTGTGTGCACCAGCACCTGCCCACATGCATCCCTGCCTAGGCCGTTGCTCCCACTCTGCTGCCTCGCCTAGCTCAAATCGCGGTGTCACTTAATCCCGCCTTCTTGCACATGCTCGCATTGTGACCCTTGCCATGTGTGGCCGCCTTGCCTAGTTCATGCCACCTTGCTGCGGGATCCTGAGTCCGTGCCGGTTTGCGCACACTGCCGCAGTGTCGCATGTGCTCCTGTCATTGTCCAACTTGACCAATGTGGCTGGTGATGCAAGGATGTACCATATGGTTCTGGCTGTAAGCTCCATTGCTGCATCTTAGCGGCCGTTGCCCAGAACATGCCTGACAAAATGCAGACTAAAACAATGGAATGGCATTGGGCTGTAAATTCCCCCCTTGTGAAAGGGTAAAATGTACATTTTGACTCAAAGCTCTTTGGCCTTGTCAGAGTGGCATTTTAAACCAAGTTTTATAACGCAGTGACATAATGAAGAAAGTTACGTAATATGTGCATTTTCAACCAAGTTACAAATCTAGTGGCATAATTAGAAAACTTATGCAAGTAATGGCATTATTGGCATATTCACAGTAAGTCATTTTAATGGCATTTTTTGCATATCAGGTTTGACCAATGGCATAGAGCCAGTTTTCCCATTATGATACTGTAAAATCTTATAAGAGCTGTACTTGTGGTACATTACTTGTGATTGGTGAAACCTGTAGCTACTGCAGTAATGCCATCATGAAGATGTAATTATGGCAAGAGTTCATCTACGCTGTTGCGATCTGACATCGGGCGAGTCCTTTTATTGACAATTTGGATCGTCTCTTTTTCTTTTCACCTGTAACCAGACTCTTTTCATTTGTTAAGCTAAGATACACAGTTCTCCTGCATATTCTCAAAAAAAAAGAAGGTATTTGTTGATTGATTTCTAAGTTCTAGCTAAGGGAGATAAATTTTGTCCTCTAAATCAACTAAGCTAATTAGGCATCGCAAATGATTTATAAGTGCGTCCTGCATTCCTTGTAATTTGATTTCTTTAGTAAATCATAACGAGGTTCCATGCTCTACATTTAGTTTCAGCTTTGCTATTTTATATATTTGATAGTACTTTTTTGTGAACTTTTTGTTTGTGATGAATGACTTTGCAAGATGGTACTTTTTTGGCATTTACTTATTTTTTTCATTTATATATGCACCCAGTGGTTTTCTAGGTATTTATGATGTTCCTCACTTCATGAAGACATTAAAATATGATGTCCGTATTGTTATGAGTATTCCAGAAATCACTAGAAATGGAAAAACCAAGAAGCTGAAAGCCCACCAGGTGAATGAAAAGCTCAGTATGTTCAATTATACTTAAGTCAATGGTTCTAGAGAGACACTATACTCATGAAATAATATTTGTTCCTAACAGATTCGACCACCTCGAGATGCACCAGTAACTTGGTATACATCAGTTGCTTTGGAGAAGATGAAGAATTATGGGGCTATCTATTTAACTCCATTTTCGCACCGCTTGGCGGAAGATATCAGTGATCCAGAAATCCAGAGATTAAGATGCAGGGTGAATTATCATGCACTACGATTCAAGCCACACATCATGAAAACAAGCAGTGAGATAGTGAATAAGCTCCGCTCAGAAGGCCATTTCATGTCAATTCATCTTCGGTTTGAGATGGATATGCTTGCTTTTGCTGGGTAGGACATTGAGTAACTACTGTGTGTGATTGCATGAATGCTGAATTATTTGCATCCTGCTGTCACTCATGTTTAGAAGTGTTGATATTCAACTGACATCACACATGCTTGCTATGTATCCATCAATGCAGAAGTGCATCATTTTGTTCTTTACTTCAATTCAATGTAGGCTCCAGAAGAGTCCTCACAAATCACAGGCGCTAACAAATAGTACAGCGCAGAGCCTTAGACATAATAGTATTTATTAATTCATTGTTATCAAATAATTAACATAAATTCATTAACCAAATTAAATCTGTCGTCATTAATCATTATGCATTATGGTCATTTGTGCTATCTGATACTAGAACTTTGGAGTATCTTTATTATCTGGTTCATCTGCTCGGTTTGATAGCTGATCAGCTATTTTTTCTATTGTAGATAACCTATGCTGCTGTGCATGCATACTTGATATATGTAGTGGTTATTAATGTTGCATATCTTCGTTTTACATTGCTGGTCACTGCTTATTGGCTATCTGAAAATTGCAGGTGCATCGATATATTTACACCTCAAGAACAGAAAATTCTGATCAAGTACCGGAAGGAAAATTTTGCAGAAAAAGAACTTGTTTATAGGGAAAGACGGCTCATTGGAAAGTGCCCTTTAACTCCAGAAGAGGTACTAAATCTTTTTCTAGATATTTTGTTCTGGATATTTCTCAAGTGTTACTGTAATATTTAATTGTGTTCCAAGAATAAAGATTAGTTACATTGGTCGAGTAACATTTTATCCTGCATAGCAATGGTTCTGGGCCTGAAGCCTATCCAAAATTATAATTAAATGTAGTGATTTTGTCACTTTACGATTAGTCTATCCAAAACTATAACTAAATATTAGAGCTATTTAGTGTATTTGCATGTCGCCGGATATGCCTCCCAGAGTGCCAGTACAATTTCTAGCATAGGTCCATCCCCATGGCTTGTAAATGTATAAATTACATTACATTCTTATGGTTTTTTAGCTTGAATTTTTCACTATTTTAATATGTAACTGACTTGAACTCTTAATACTTGCTGCTTATTTGCTATTCTCTGTACCTCCTCCTTATGTGTTGTGGACAGTTTATCCTTCCTCTAAAAGCAAGATCCATATAATCTGTGATCTGCATCACTGTTCATTATTTTCTTGCTATTGATGCTTTGGTGCCATCAATATGCTGTTCTGATTTACGTGGTGCCTTGCTCTGTCATATACCATCATGTTCTCTTTGAAGTAAATGAATCCTTTTGATGGACTAAGATTTACTATAGGAAGCAAAGTTTTAGCATATGCAGGAAAATCTTGTTTCTCTAGTAAACCTGACAAAATTGTGGGACATTGAAAAATATATTTCATAGCTGACATGTTTTTGGTTGAAGAAGACTTTGTGTGGATAATTGAAGCAACCGTTGATGTTGTGCAGGTAGGTCTTATTCTTCGTGCTATAGGATTTGATAATACAACTCGCATATACCTTGCTTCGGGTGAGCTCTTTGGTGGGAAACGCTTCATGAAGCCCTTTAAGGCTATGTTTCCACGCCTAGAAAACCACAGCTCGGTTGGACCTGGAAAGCTGGAAGAAAATACCCGAGGGCTGGCTGGTTCTGCAGTTGATTACATGGTCTGTCTCTTATCAGACATTTTTATGCCAACATACGATGGCCCAAGCAACTTTGCGAACAACCTCATGGGCCACCGCCTGTACTATGGTTTCCGGACCACTATCACACCAAACAGGAAGGCCCTTGCTCCGATATTCATGGACAGGGAAGAAGGCCACACAGCTGGTTTTGAGGAGCGAGTGAGGCAGGTAATGTTCAACACGCATTTTGGTAGCCCCCACAAGCGGATCCATCCAGAGTCTTTCTACACAAACTCATGGCCAGAGTGCTTTTGCCACACAAAGACTAGGAACCATGCAGACAAATGCCCGCCAGATAATATATATGAGGTTCTGGAGAATCAGTTTGAGAGTGAAGAGAGTGAAGATATAGAAGTGAAAGCCACTAATCAGACCAACTCAACCAGCCAAACAGAAGAGATGATTTAACTGAAGAAGCTAACTAATATTGTCCGAGAACACGCCATTGGATAATTTTTGTCACATACCAAGGTATTGCATTTTCCACAAAAATGGATGATCGATGGAGTATTGATGGCCCAAAATGACTAGGCACAAGCGAGAGATTCTGTTTAACGGGAGCTATCAGGACTTTAGAGATTGAGGCTGGAATTAGGAGAGCAGGGAACTAGAATTTGGTTAGGTTGGCCAAATAGGGTTTTCACGGAGAAAACCATATATACTCTGTCAAATAGTTTCTGTTTTGTTGATAATTTGAGTGGGAGGTATGGTGTGAATGATGAGGCGACAATGGTTGGAAACCTTTCTACAGGATACTAGCAGAATGTGTAGTAACTCCAATTGTACCAGCTTATGCTTTTTTGTCCCTTCGTTGCGCATACCCATTTTCCGTCGTCCAAATGTGTTCTGGAGTTGCTATTTTTTTCGGGTGGCGGATTCGTGCATTCCTGGATTGTAATGTTGAAGTTTGAACGAATAGTAACCATCACATGCTTGGCTTGGGTTCGCTGAGTCGTGTATCTTAGCTGCATCATCAGGATTCCAGACTACCGCATTATTTTACTCTCGAGATCCATGCAGAACTGAGTTGTAGTAATAATGAGATCATGAGGAGACGGATTGTCATGCATTGTGGACAATAATATTTTTACCAGCCTTACCACCATAACATCAACAATGTGGCAACGTGCATTCACACACGCATCCACTTGTCCTTACATTATGCGCAAGAATGACCACTCCAAAGATGTGCAGTTGTACATTTGCCATCGCAAAGGATGTAGTTGATGTCATACGACTCATACCACACCATCGCAAAAGGGTGAAACATGACCATATTTTTCACCACTATCCCAAGGGTCAACGGGTTCGATCATATATGATCAAATGACCATATTTTCCACCACTCTCCCAAGGGTCAATGGCAAATGTACAATTGTGCGCGATATACAATTGTTCACTATTATCACCATTCAACAATCTTGTACAGGCACATTTCAACAAGATAATCATACTAAAACAAGATAAATTATATCAACTATTTATAGTTTAATAATTTAAATTTAGAAATAACTACTCTAGTAGAACTTGTGCTATTTGATTTTTATATTTATATTTATCTCTAGAAACATAGCTAATGTTTATCAAAAGTCTTTGAGCATATATACATTAGAATTTTACCTTTTGTCGAATTTTATGGCTATTAGAATAATATTGTCCAACCAGGTAGATATAGACAGTAATGACCATTTTTCTAAAAAGAAATAATTGACCTGCCTTTTGCCCTTACTTAGTAGTCACGCACTTGTAATACACGTCTAATCTTATAAACACATTGCACCGAACATGTCACCCATTTTAATTAATATAGTAACTGTGCACGCACATTGTGTAATATATACTGCATCAACTGTTAGCCATATCAAAAGTACGATATCTACTATAGTAATATCTCACCTAAATTTGGAAATCCATTCTTGGAAACTTTTTATATCTCAACAATTGTCTACAATATATCACAGTGTTTTCTCACTTGAACATTTTCCACATAATATATCATTCTTTCTTGGTGCTCGCATGTGCAGATATCAATCAAACAGTGCCATTCAATCTCTTATTCTGATATTCTTTGCTATTCAACTTTTTACTCTAATTTTCTTCGCTAGATGTGGTGCCGTACCTGGCTCTTTTGGAGGGGAACATCAAGGTCATTGTAACCTGCTTTTTAGACGAGAATAATAGATCAATATCAAGCACCGCTGAGATACAATAATTTCGGATATGGTACACACTTAAAAAATAGTTCAATATCACTACCGCTAAAAAATCATATTATTTAGGAATCAGCAGTAGTTCTGCCGATTCATTTCAGAGGCATAGAAGTCTGTTACATCATTATTTACAAATCTCCCAGAAAACCTGCCAATCAGGATTATAAGAACATTGCAGTTCAGAAGACTACCTTGTCTGCACTCGTGGATTTTAGCTTTAAGAAGTGTTGTTTGCTCCAGTTCCCCTTCACACAAACACAGTTTGTGTTATTTCATAAAATAAGAGCTTTGGAAGGATGCAATTTTGTTAGCATCGGAACTTGTTGTACTTCTCACTGATAAAAGAGATGCTACAACCAACGTCTGCACTGAACATTTCTAATGACCAAAGTTCACATTCGAGATAGTCACATCTATTGATCTACAACTGTGAGAGTCCGAAAGTAACTTTTAGAATCTCTCTGTATATATCCTCGTCAGTCTATGATGAAGCTGACCTACACAAATAAAATATTTATCATTGCACAACACCAAAATTATTACAAAGATTTAAGTACGATTATGCCACACGGTTTACATCGTACCATGTTTTATGACATTTTAATACAATCTGAAAGTAGCGAAAATAAAAACGAAGTGTCTCCACTCATGTTACAGGCAATCGACGGAGTCCACGCACTACACCACGACACCTATACTGGCGGCGCACCATATGTTGACAAAGACAACATATACCAACACAATATTTGTCGGCAAAGACCTATGCCGACAAAAAGTTGGTGACGCCTATACTGCTGCTGGCAAAAGGCTATGCTGACACACAATTCTTTGCCAACAGATAGGTTGACTCCTTATGTTGGACTTTTGCCGACGGACAACTCTTTGTTGTCAGACGTGCCTTCACCGACAAACAAGCGTTTATCGACAGACTTTATCTTTGTGGATAGACGGTGTGACAGTAAAAAGGTGTAATCACCGACACATTTTTTCATGCAAAGTTCTACTTCAGGTTAAGGAGCCCTAGATACATATTGACAAATGAACTGTTGGCAATCTTTGGTATATTCATATATATTTCATAGACATTATAATTATTTTGTTCACAAATGCAACAAGTTTAATGAATCAGCAATTTATGTAGTAGAACCATCAATTTGAACATTAACTATTCCATTCATTCAAGTTAATTTTCACAAAATATATACATCTGTCCACTCGAGTCAATGCCATATAGTCACCAATTGTTACAAAATATGGGGCAAGCTCCCAACATAATTTTTTGGTCAGTACACCCCTTCAACTTCCATGTGAGCAAAATAAAATAACCTAGGAACAAAAGCATGCGATCAAGATTATCTTCGATCAGCATGTGGTGTGGATGCTACATTCTCCCTATACTCCTCCCTGCAAAAATTAATCACACAAGAATAGAATAGCATCTCAGTTTGCAGGTCCAAGTTAATAGATGGAAATAAAATGCAAATGCACCATCATAATGAAGGAATAACATCTAGAATGAAGGAATAACATCTGGCATGCAAATGCACCATCATAATGATTCTCTACTGTAGATCCCCAATCAAGAAAGCATCCAGTTGTAAAAACCAAAAAGCTTTGATTTGCCAAATAAACAAGCTATACCAACAGAACATGAACATTTTAGGTATGGTAAAGCACTATGTAATGCCAAAGATATTAGCATGGAGAGGATTCCAATAGGGTAAAGCACTAAAGCTGCCGAGCTCAAACAATGAGTAGTTTCTGATGCTTTTGCAAGACCCAAGCTCTAGATTGTTACAATGCCTCCAGAACCTGGTAAGCCACAGATCAAATAAGAGGTCCAAGAGTAGATATAATACCTAAACTATGCAATGACGACCCTCGTGACTTGGTGCAATGATTAATCTAAAAAAGGTTATCATAAGTTAACATCAGGTCATCATTAGGTACAATCAAAATGAGAAAATTGTGTGAAAATAATATTACCCTATTGCATGGCCATGCAATGGACATGATGGCAGCATCACCAATACTTTCCATTTTATCATATGCATGAGGTAGTTGAACATCTCTTTTTAATACAACATTCACCATGACCTCATAATATTGCCGCCCAAGAGTTTTACCTCCCACTAAGGTTTTAGGTTTGGTTGAGAGAATTGTCCCCTTAGCCACAGGTTTAGGTCTCACCACATGATACAATATCACATCCCTGCCAACCAGAAACATGTATTGCATTTTACAAACTTGAAGAATGAAAAACAACACTTTTTGAAACAAATCAAAATTACATAGCGAAGGATGAGAATGTTACAAGGCTTTCTTCTTGATTGTGAGAGGCTTTAAGGTTTCTTGGAGTGGCCACAAGGTTGCTTTGAGGTATGTTTTTGGCTACAACACGCTTACGGATAATCATGTCATCATCTTGACTATCGAGGCCATTGTTAAGATTATGCAACTTGGATCTATTGCACAGCCCAATAGGCATATATATAGTACAAGATGACTTGGAATACAAGGCAAGAATAGAGTCCTATGGTAATAGGAATACAAAAGGTAAGCCCAATCCTACTATATCTCTAACACCCCCCTCAAACTCATGGTGGATCCACAACACTGAGTTTGGAGAGGTAGAAGCTGTGCTGAACACGAATCTGGGCCTTCGTGAAGAAATCAGCCAACTGATGCTCGGAAGGCACATACTGAAGAGCAACAACCTGATCCTGTACCTGTGACCGCATATAAGAAGCATCAACACCAATATGCTCGGTGAGCTCATGCTTCACTGGGTCTCTAGCAATACTGATGGCACCAGTACTGTCAGACAACAGAGGAGTCAGTGTAGTGAGAGAAACACCAAAATCCTCAAGTAGCCACCGTAACCAAGTAACCTCTGTTGTCAAAAATGCCATAGCTCGCAACTCAGCCTCTGCACTCGAACGGAAAACTGCAGTCTGTTTCTTCGTCTTCTAAGCAATGAGAGAACCACCAAGGAAAACACAGTAAGCAGAAAGAGAGCGACGATCAGAGGGATCGCTAGCCCAAGTAGCATCCGAATATGCTTGAAACTGTAACGAACTGGAGCGTGGAAAGAAAAGACGATGGGAGATAGTCCCACGAAGATATCGTAGAACCCGAAGAAGGTGACTGTAGTGAACCTGAGTAGGAGAAGAGATGAACTGACTCAGAATGTGAACTGGATAGGATATATCTGGACGAGTGACAGCAAGATAGACAAGACTCCCGACAAGGTGACGATAGCGAGTCGGATCAGAGAGGCTCACCATTAGAGGCACGAAGATGAACATTGAGCTCCATCGGAGTCTCAATGGTGCGCTGATCAGTAAGGGAAGCCCGATCAAGAAGATCGTAGATATATTTCTCTTGGGATATATAGAAACCATCAGAAGTAGATGTAACCTCAATCCCAAGGAAGTAGCGAAGAGGACCAAGATCAGACATAAGAAAACTGATCACTAAGATGAGCCTTGACAAAGGCAATGTACTCAGAATCATCTCCGGTGATGATCATATCATCCACATACAAAAGAAGAAGAGTCCGACCACGAGATAAAGTGTGGACAAACAGCGCAGGATCATGAGCACTAGCTGAGAAACCAGTAGCAGTAACCACAGAGGCGAAGCGCTCGAACCAAGCACGAGGGGCTTGCTTAAGGCCATAAAGAGAACGACGAAGGCGACAAACCATGCCCTCAGGAACAGAATACCCAGGCGGGGGGTGCATGTAGACCTCCTCACGCAACTCACCATTAAGAAAGGCATTCTTGACATCGAGCTGAGAGATAGACCAGTGGCGAGCAGAGGCCACGGCAAGAAGAGTGCGAACAGTGGTCATGTGCGCGACAGGAGCAAATGTCTCGTCATAGTCACGACCATGCTCCTGCTGAAAGCCACGCGCCACAAGACGAGCCTTGTAGCGCTCAAGAGAACCATCGGAGCGGGTCTTAACTTTATAGATCCACTTACAGGTGATGGGACGAACACGTGGAGGAAGAGAGACAAGATCCCACGTGCCGGTGCGCTCAAGAGCAGCAAGCTCCTCGGCCATCGCATGCTGCCATTCGGGATGAACAACAGCATCACGGTAAGAAGTAGGCTCAGCAAGAGTAGCACCAACAAATCCAAAGCGGTTTGGAGGCGGAAGCGGGCGAGCGCGGAGGCCATACCTAGGAGGGGGTGGCGAATCCAGAGAAGATGAGTCACCGAGAGAAGATGGCTCATCAGACGGAGATGGCCCAGAAGAAGGAGAAGGCACATCAGAAGGAGGCGCAACACGAGGTCGGCGCGTGTAGACGAAAGGATAGGACGAAAGAGGAGAAGGTGCAGGTGGAGCTGTATGAGATGATAGTGGAGAAGAGTCGACAATAGGAGTAGGTGGAGACTCGATGGGATGGGTGGAAGAAGGCACAACAGTGATCGGTGTATCAGGAAAGGTCAGAAAAGACAGAGACTCAACAGGGGAAGTCGAAGGAGAAGCTGGACGTGGAAAGAAAGGACGGGATTCATCGAAGGTCACATCCCGAGAAACCCGCATACGACGAGCAGCGGGATCCCAACACCGATAGCCCTTATGCTCCGGACTATATCCTAAAAAGATACACTCAACAGACTGAGCAGTCAGTTTGGTGCGCTCGCGGGGAGCTAAAAGAACATAGCAAACGCAGCCAAACAGACGAAGCGTAGAGTAGTCAGGAAGAGAACCAGAAAGACGCTCAACGGGAATCCCACCCTAAAGGGCAGAAGAGGGCTGAATATTAATAAGATATGTGGCAGTAGAAACAACCTCAACCCAAAAGTGAGGTGGAATAGAAGCGGCAATCATGAGCGCACGAGCAGTCTCAAGAAGGTGACGATGCTTACGCTCAGCAACACCATTCTGAGCATGAGCACCAGGACAAGAGAATTGAGCAAGAGTGCCCTGCTCAGCAAGAAAACCACGAAGATGACGAAAAATATACTCGCCAGCAGAATCAGCACGAAAGACACGAATGGGGGTGGAGAACTGGGTACGAACCATGGTGGCAAACTATCTATAGATGGAGAGAACCTCACTACGAGAAGACATAAAATATATCCAAGTGTAGCGAGAAAAATCATCTATAAAGATAATATAGTATCGATGACCCCCTTTCAAAACGAAGGGAGCCGGACCCCACACATCCGAGTGAACAAGATCAAAAGGACGCGAGACACGGACTCACTATGAGGATAAGGTAACTGAATTTGTTTACCAAGCTTACAACCCTACAATCTAAAGACACGTCGCCTGAGACAGAGCCTAGAAGACCACGACGAACTAACGACGATAGACGCGATTCACACAAATGGCCAAGACGGTGATGCCATTGCTGGAAGGAACCGGTGGACGAGCAAACAAAGGCAGAGAGACTGGTAGTGGTGGCAGCGGAGGGAAGGCGAAGCCAATCAAGCTCCCAAAGACGCTGGGAATCAAGGCGGCGAGGGCCAGAACCAACCAGAACACCCGTCTGACGATCCTGAACACAACAAGAATCAGAGTCGAGAATAACCCAACAACCAAGATCAGTAATTTGTCCAGCAGAAAGAAGCTGCATGGTAAGACGAGGCACATGAGCAACAAAAGGAACATGAAATAAAGAAGTGCGAAGAGTGCCTCGACTAGAAACAGGAAGAGAAGTACCATCAGCAGTAAGGACATGGACAGGAGAATCAAGAGGTCGAAGGGAAGATAGAGTGGAGGAATCAGAAGTCATATGAAAAGATGCTCCTGAATCAAGAATCCACGGGGAAGTACCTGACTGTGTAGGGGGTGGTTTCTCAATTCTGGAAGAGGGAGAGCAGAACCTGCAGAACCTGTCGCAGCGAGTAGACGTCAAAGCCGTGCAACCTCCTGCTCAGTGAACGAGGTGGCAGAAGTCGAAGCAGCTGAAGGAGTCGAGGAAGAAGCTCTAGTGCCCGAAGAGGAGCGACGTGCAAGGTGACGCTTCTTCCGAAAACAAGTAGACTCAATATGGCCAGCCTTATCACAGTAGGTGCAATGAGGATGGCCACCACCCGAGGAAGAACGACCACCACCACCTGTGGAGGCCGCTGGAGGAGACGAAGTGCGGAGGCGTGAAGTAGTCGATGCAGGAGTCGGTGTAGCCAGTGGACGAACAGCAAGCACGGAGGAAAGTGGCAGTAGACCAGAACCATGCAGGCGAGTCTCCTCCGCACGGATCTCTGTAAGCACCTCCAGAAGAGAGACGCGAGGCTGACGGGCAAGAAGCTGGGCACGACGCGACTCAAACTCAGGACGAAACCGCGTTAAGAACTCATACACGCGCAAGAACTCACGGTCAGCACGAGCATCCTGACAGCACTGACAAGAGCCACAACCAAGACAAGGGAATCCAGCTGGCGCCAGACAGCAGAACTTTGAGCATAGAACTCATCAACCGTGGCATCACCCTGCTGGAGAGAGTGCTCTTGGCAAACCACGGACAGGAATAGAGCGTCGCCAGAGGGCTCATAACGCTGACAAAGATGAGTCCACATCTGGGAGGCCGTAGAGAATCCCACAACCTCAGAAGAAAACTGAGGCTGAAGACTAGCGACAAGAACAGCAGCAGCACGAGCATCATCATCAAACCACTGAGTGTACTTAGTCAGCAGAGCACCGTAGGAATCCAGAGCCTCCTGATAAGCGGTGACAGCCGCATCATAGGCAGCGCGGTCAGCATCAGTAGGTCGAGCACCAAGCTTAGGCTCCACCAGCGCCACAGGACAGGCCGAACACGGAACATCGCCTGAGAGGACGCCCCAGAGACGAAGACCACGCATGTGGATGCGCATATGGGAGACGAAGCCTGTGAAATTGACCCCATCAAAAATCACGGGGCAGCGAGAGAGAGAAACGGTGCCCGACAACGAAGACATTGTACCTATTTTTTCCACTTTTTTTACAAAACGGAGAGCACGCGATGGGGCAGGAGCACCCGTGGGCGCCGGCCGACGACGTGAGGGGGCGGGAACGCCCGTGGGCGCCGGCGGTGGGCGACGACGGCCGGGTCCGGTGGTGGGCGGCGGCCCCCGGCGGCTCACCGACCACAACCGAGACAGCGGGGCCGACGGGAGGCCGGCGGGCGGCCGAGGAGACCGCGGAGGTCGGCGGGGCCGGCGGGCGACCGAGGGGCGCGGGAGACGGGCCGGCGGTCGGGCAGAGGCCGAGGCCGGCGGGCCGGAGGACCGGCGGTCGGGCGGAGGGAGGCGGGCGCCGGGAAGGTTAGCGGGCGGGCGGAGGCCGACGAGCGGCCGGAGGACAAGCGGGCAACGGCCGGCGAGCGGACGGGCCGGGCGGCCGCTGAGGCGCGGGCAGGCACGCGGTGAAGAAGAAGAGGAAGATTGGAGCGTGAGTTGTAGCACGCGAGAAAAAAACCCTAGGGCTCTGATACCATGTTAAGATTATGCAACTTGGATCTATTGCACAGCCCAATAGGCATATATATAGTACAAGATGACTTAGAATACAAGGCAAGAATAGAGTCATATGGTAATAGGAATACAAAAGGTAAGCCCAATCTTACTATATCTCTAACAGCTATCATGCATGGGCACATGCTCAGTTGTGCCATGATATTCCCCATCACCATTTTGTACTCTAACCCTTGAGATCTATGGAAGACCACGAACATGAATTAGTTCAATACAAATTGTTTGAAATATATGGAAACAAAAGGACAAAAAGAGCTAAGCCATTGTATCATATATAGGTTGAGTATGTGAACCATGAGGCGAAGGGCTTTCCACATTTTGCCCTCCTTGAGAAGCAAACACTACTTGTTGCATCTCACTCATTTGTTGCTGCAATTGGTCCATGCGCTCTAGTAGAGTAGAAACCCGTTGTTCAGCTTGGCGACGAAGCTCAATTTCCATTGCAAGTTTTGTTGGCACTTTAGTATTTCTTCCAGGCGTGCCCACATTTTTAGGGGTTGGTCCTAGACCTAACATAGGCACGTGCCCTCTTGGCTCCTTCTCTCCAAAAACATGTGTATATAGCTCACCTTCTTGAATAGCTCTTTCCTTCGATTCTGGATGGTTCGTAGCTACTTCCTTAAGTTGTTTCTACAAAATGGAACAACTCATTATTCACTCTCAAGCAATGCCGGTTTTATGTTCCATAGAGGAATTGATAGATTACAAAAAAAGTATAGCATGATTTGTGTGTCTCTGTGCGAGTTTGTGACTTGAAGGCTGATTATTCTGATCTGAAATATAAATGTTTGTAGACAGGAAAATATATCATCGTATGGTTCTACCAGCAGTAATACTTGTATAAAAAATGGCAGAAGTGTTCTTTACAAAAAGGGGATAGTTCTTTTGTAACATGGTACGGAGTAGTTCAGTAGCAAAAAAGAAAGAAGACGGTTCAACTCTTCTCTCTCTCTCCAAAAGGGAGTAGTGCAACCATGCAATCTGATAGTACACAATATAGTACAGATGCAAACTTACAATAAATGGCACCGCTTGTGGTGTAGGAACTCCCCTTTTTTGCCTATGTGCTTTGATAAAGATTTCGTCTCTCCTTGGTTTATATCCAAGTTCTGTGGCCTACAATCATTTGAGTTTGTTAGTAAATAACACATGTTCTAAATTATTTTGATACAACACATTCAGACAAGGTACTTTAGTTTACCATTTCATCCCCTATATGGGCATAACTCTTGCTGCCAGCCACATGTAACAATGATAACTTAGAAGGATTGTCTTTGCCTCTAGTCTTGCGGGCCTAAACATAAATGCAACGACAGATTTTGCATTAGCATCAACATAGTGTAGACAGGGAGAACATGAGTGGTTCACATGTATGAGATAATGAGGATGCTTGTATGGTCAATGATGTGTCATGATGGGAGATTCACAAGAAATTGGCAAACAAATAGAAAAACAATGCCTGGAGAGGGTTAATTGGAGGGTAAAGTGACTTATAGGTAGCACATAGAATGGAATACAGTGGGTTCAAACTGAGAGCATCAACTCTTTTGTTGTCACATGATTCAAACTGGATTAGTGGCTAAGCATTACTTAGGGATTGAAAGCAGACCTAGGGACAATTCACGTTTGCTGTGATGTGCTGTAGAATCTAGTCAGTTTGGTGAATATTTACTAATTTCAGCAAGATTTCACTGTTACATTTCAAGAAAAAATGCATTCAACTACCTGTTACATCTAAAAATAGAAATAATACCAAATGGAGCCTTACACACAAGACTGAAAAGACACAAAATATGATAGATACTGGTAAGACTAATTAAATACCCACATCACTACTAGTAATATGATGGTTTCAATCAGCAGAAGTTTGTGATTTGTCCAACATTTATCTCTTCTTACCTCAGTTTCCGGTTTCCTCCAATGATCAATAAGCCATTTCCAAGCAGTTTCATCAATTCTTGAGTCACGAATCCCCATAAGTTGCTCATCCATCAAGGTCTCATCATACTTTGCCTTTTTTAGGTTAGACTTGAACTCTCTCCATTTCTTTGCTGCCGTGGCCATAACATAGTTGGAAGCAAAGTCATCCACCTCAAAATATGACTGCAGCAACATGTGGGTTTACATAACAATTTATGAGCATAGGGTTTTTTTAGAATGTCAAATTTGGGGAATAATGATGCTCAAAAATCTGCACTACCTGTGAGTCAGCCCATAGTTTTAACTTCGCTTTGGCATCAAGATAGCTCCAGTCCTCATGTGCAACTAATAATTGCTTCCTTACTAGTATTCCTATGAAATTAGCAAATCTTGTAGCATTGCTCCCAATAGGCTAACCATGTTCATTTAGGTTATGCTCTTCAATTTAGTGGGGCCTCTTCCTTTCTTCTCTTTTTGTTGTTCACTCAAAAATAAATTCAGCCAAGCATAATGGAATGGTTCAGCCATACAATTCAGTTGTATTAAAAACTCAGCCATACAATTCAGTTATATAAAAAGCTCAGCCAAGCATAAATGGAAAGATTCAGCAATACAATTCAGTTGTATAAAAATTTCAGCCTAGAATGATGGAAAGATTCAGCCAAGCAAAATGGGAAGTTTTAGCCATACAATTCAATTATATAAAAACTCTAGAATACCTTCAACATCTTCTAAGTCATCTTCCAAGGGTTGGTAATTGGGATCGTCGACATCTTGGTTCAATCTAGACTTAGACCGCAAGTTATGTCCTCCATTTCCATCTTTACTTGTGCAGTGAGTTCACTGCACGAAGTCACATGTATGTGTGAAATATATGGTACACATTATAGGGAAGTGTTATATGTGAACAATATGAAAAGTACATAACCTTTTTTTTCTTGAGTGGTTGCTCCATGGGCCTCCTCTGTTCTCCTATTGCTGCATTTTTTCTGAGTTCTATAAGAGCTTGCAATTTCTTTTGGTTTTCTACAACTGTTGCAGCCCTCAAGAGTTCATATGCGGGGAGCTCACTTTGTCCTCTTGTGCCCACCATTTTTTTCCTGTAAGTAAGACAATTAGTTAGATATAATAATGCTCATGGGACAATAAAGGAAAAAAGGCATATAGCTAGCAAATGTTGTAATGAATTAACATCAAAAGAAAGCATCAAACAATGGCACATCTTACTTTCTAGATTTATCTACTACAACCATAGTCCCATCTGTATCTCTCCTAACACAAACAATACTTCAAAAAGCAACATTAACATGTAAATAGGTGTGTGGATTAGGCATTTGTACACCTACATAATTATCATGCTCTACATTGTCATCTTCAGCTTCATGCAAGTCATATAAACCCGGAGGATTATACCAATTAACATAGACCATTCAACATCGATAGGGTCTTGAACGTAGTACACTTGAGTTGCTTGCGACACTGGAATGAATAGCTCATCTGATATCTTCTTGCCGGTATTGAACAAATGATTGAAATTCACAGAAGTGATCCCAAATTGATCAGTTTTTACCCACTTGTCTTGAATGCGATTATCAACCCAATCACATTTCAAGAGAACTACTTTACCTTTATGCTGATAGTTTAACTCAAGAATTTCCTTTATAATACCGTAATAAGTCTGGTTACCTATTATGAGATCGTCATTGCCCTTTTCAAAACGTGTAATCTATGCAACTAAAGCTACTCCACTATTTTGAACCGGCCTACCATCATCATATGAGAGTGTATGAAAAGTTAACCCATTTGAAGTATAGTTGCTATACTGTATTGCAAACCTGGTAGGCTCTTGAGCTAAAATATTTATATCTTAAGGTACTTGGTTACCCAATTCTGCCACCTGTATTATGAATAATACTATTTTTTAAAATGAAAGGAAACCCATTATATATGGATCACAAGATAACAAGGTCACGTGCCTACTTACATGCAACCTAAACCACTCATGGAAGGTTTCATGATGGACACGGGTAATTTCTCGTTTATTTCGAAGATCAATTGAGAAAAGATAGTCCAAATTCTTGCTGCAAAGGTTTCATCACTTTAGCAACATAATATAAGAACTATATATATCATACTAAAATAATTCGGATTGCTTATTTTAGGTAAGGTTCAATATGATCATAGTTGAACAAGACATATCTATGAGGTTGAAGCCAAGTCTTGTTGTCTAACGTCATAGCATGTTTGCCAACCAATCCTCGACCAAGGTTGCTAAAGAACGGAGTAGTACTTTCAACTTTTGTGTCCAAACCATCATCATTTCTAACTCGTCGAGTAAACCGAGTATCGCCTTGTAAATAGCTAGAACAAAAAATAAGACTCATCAAATAGATAACTCTCTGCAATTGACCTCTCCGAATGACTCCTAGTACGAACATAGCAGCATGGTGTCGAGTTGCTGGTTTCTAGTTCTAGTTAGCTGTCTAGTTTAATCTTCTTCTAGATTGCATCATCACCATCCATCACGTCCTGCTGTAAGATATCTCTGCTGCCACCACAAGTTCTGCCACGATCGTGCATCTTTGCCACGCCGCTTTGCCATTGCCATTCACATCTTTGCTAGCCACTGCAAGAAGAAGGAATAGAAGAACCGAACCCATCTAGGTTTCGGATATAAGGAAAGAGTAGGAGTTAACGGAGTTCGAATAAGATTCCAAAAAGGCTCAATTCGAGGTGATTTCAGATTCGACTTCAAAAGGTGCTCGGGATCGCTGAAAATTGGTGGAGATCCTTATCTAGTCCTAACTTGGACCATCACGAAGTCGGTTTTCGCGATCAGGAGACCTTTTCCATAAAATGGCAACAGTTTAGGATTAGTTGATATGTACAATTGTCAGAACAAAAAATGGGACTCAATTATTGAATAGTTGGAGTCATGGTGCACCATTCAAATGGACAGGAAGAAAAAAACAGTGTTACACCTAGTTGCGGAATAATTGTTAGCATCCTCAAATGCTTGACCAATCAACTTAAGTATCAAGAATCAAAAGAGATTACATAAAATTTATTGATTCGAGTCCAAAACTTCTACCCGAAGATCTCCCTTCAAGAATAATAGCAACATGCCAATTCAGATTATGAGAAACTGTTCTCCCAGCCAAATCACTACCAGTATCAGTTATCTCTTTGCTATAACCACGGAGAATCCCATGTTCGGTATGCTTGAATGAATTATGATACGAACACTTTCAAGAGATGAGAATCACTTTATGAGATTATGTCAGGCATAACGCCACTTGGGTAGCGCAAACCATGTTCTGCATCACCCTCACAATATAATTGCACAATTTAGTGAAATTTTTTAAAGCTGACATTCAACAGGCATATGGGCCTATATTGTTGAATACGTCAAGCATCTAAATTTTTGGGGAGCAGAGTGATCAGGGTAGAAAAAAAAGATGGAGGTTCACCACTTGATCGTGCATATAGCCAAAAGCTGAATAAATTTCAAATTTATCAAATTTTCGGTAAATGTATGCAAATGTTGTTTGAATTTAAAATTTTCTTTGAGAAAAACTCGGACGGTGACAAGATTTCTGGTCACCGACCTCAGCCAAAAATCTTGGTTTCTCGGAGATCTTTGTTCCTATCGAGAATAATTGAGTCCATCCCTACTCCACAAATCTACACGTGCTTGAAGCAAATTGGTAAGTAGTAACTTAGTAAGTAGTGAGTTGTGGCCTACGGGTTTGCCAGAGCTAACTTAAAATCCTAGTCCACGACATATTATACATGTGCACATGTGCTTACAATAGTTCGGATGAATTGAGGCTATAAGGTGGAGTAGTGGCAAATTACCGGCTAGTTAAAGACTTGAAGAACTGAGCCGGTCAGGCGGCAACTCGGGCTAGAGTCGGTGGCCGATGAAGCTCAGGGGAACGCGGGCTGGTTAGAAGCCGTGAAGGAGGGAGAGCTTAGCACGATAGTGGTCATGGCAACCGTAAAAAGGAGGCGCAACCACCATCGGTAGAGAAGAAATCTCTTCAGCGGTGGCCAGTGACAAGCATAGAAGCATATGCCCCGAAGATGACTGCTCCTCCACCCTGCCGGACAGAGAGGAATTCAAAAAGCCAGGTCTGACTTCACCGACAAGACCCAGTGCGAATGGACAATAACAATGGATGGCAGTCTTAGGCCCCTCCCAATGCTCTAACTTGGATTGGTACTAAGATATGCCACATAGGCAAGAAGATGATATGGCAGGGTAATTAAGAAGGAGAGAGACAGTTTTGGTGTCTCCAGAAAGAAACGATGCTAAGCGCGCGGAGCTATGCAAAACGCCTATGTGGCATCTATGTATTGAGGAGTTTAATTGCTAAATAATTAAATAAAGGAAGTTTAGGTACAAAAAGCTAAGCACCTATACATTGGGGAGTTTAGTTGCTAAGTCCTTTCATGCACTTAGCACTTCATCTAAGCACATGTGCATTGGGAGAGGCCTTAGCACTGAGCAGACTCCCAAGAAAACCAAGAAATAAGGCAGATATATACTATGACTATAATGCTAGAAACAGGCGGGCTGGCCCCTCCTCTCGCACCACTGTTGGGAGCCTATGTCACCGAAGGGCAGAGGCAGCGAATGATGGTTGGAGCTGGAAAAGGGCAAGGCTATAAGTAGGACATAATTGCATAAATTTTTGACATAGAAGTATTGAGCGTCGAGCCTAAGAAGTAAGTTGGATAGCACCCTATCCCTATTTATATGTGTTAGATATAATTATTTTACATCTAAAAGACCAAAATAACTTATATTATTATTGCAAACGATAAGATAGTTATTTAGTAATGTAAAAAGAGATATTAAAGCTACAATGAAGTGCAATAAAGTAATTAATAGCTAGTGAAAATAAATATGCAATGATTAAATAAAAATATTATATTCAATGCAAATAAGTATTCATGCGTTTTCTCGCAATTCAATGATTTGACTAAAAATAAAGACTTTTGCTAGTAAAGAGAGCCACACTTAAATATGAATAAAATCAGCAACTAATACTTACACCTATGATTATATTCCCAAAATAGTAATTAAGATTTCTCTAGCAATAACATAGAGCATGAAAAACTCATATATCCATATCAACGATTCATGAATTAGAAATAAGCTTCTCTCACTCTATCCTTCCCTAACCAATTTTCATCTAACAATGGAAACTCATGTGTTCACCTAATACACGTGTGCACTCGGACACTAGTATCATGAGATTAGCATCGCAATAGCACCGCCATCGGCTAATCTCCAGGACTTTAACGCGGCCGTGTAGCTCCACTCATCACCAATGCCAAGGTCACGCAGATAGCATCAACGAAGTAGACATTGAGAAGAAAATAGACACCGATATTTGTTTATGAGATTCAACCGAAGTCTACATTCCCGGGGCCCCTTCTGTGGGCACTCTTCCCCTTGCATTAAACAACACCAACATCACCGGCTTCCCCAAGACTGGCCGGTATAACCGCTCGTATGGGCCTATCTAACCGCCGCTGCGTACTTGCTCGAATTGGTTCGAGTCTTCTCCTCAAATTACATACAACAGTGCTATATTATTATAGGAGTCTGGGTTACAACGTGTTCGACTCAAACATTACCTAACTCTATCCATTAGTTACACAATAATTTCAATTGTAACATACTCCTACATGTATTTGACACTTTTTCAACAAACGTCACCTTGGAGAATATATGTTCGCCACCTTGAAGCCATCTTACGTAAACATCGATGTACTTTCGAATTGGGTCTTCTTCTTATAGCTCACTCACCTGAACCACCTAAAAAGTCTGACCTAGCTTCAGACTTATTTACCTCCACTAAAATTAACATATGCCTAGTTACTTTCTAACTCCACCTGCAATAGTATACCCTTACAACATGTACATATTTTTTATAGTCGTCCTTCCATTTATCATAGTCACATTTCCCTTCTTGATCCTCGTGGTCTTCCTTTTATTATCGATTTTGTTGACAAAATCATCATCATAAAGAGAACCTAGCGAAATTAGAATCATTCAGCCTTGGCACATGTCTAACACTCCTGAGTAGCTGGTCAACACCGTCATTAGTCTTGATTCTTATGTCACCAACTTAGACAACACTATGAGCCGCACAACACCGAGAGCCAGGCCAGTTCCATAGATCCAAACAACGTTAGATTAACAGTGTAGCAAATAACAAGTACAGTTTTCGCTCGAGCCCTCACTCCTCATCTCTCGGAAGAAAGCAACACTACAGCACTATTTTTAACCGCTACCTAGGCCCCCAATGCCTTCACAACCTCATATACAAACACATCTCCCACCAACCCCAAAATGGGACAAAGAAAACACAGGACGAAAACATACATCCCTGAACATCGATCTGTTCAAGCTACCTATGTTGGTGCTTTGCGATGTGGCCAGGTGAACACCACATGGACAAGATCGAGGTACAAACATGAGATCAAATAACTAGCTGGCTACGGTTCCTCTCAACCGGTTAGCAATGTGGAGGTGATCCATGTTAGTTGGTGGGTAGTGTTGTAGCAGCTGGATATTGGTGGTGAAGTCTCCAACCAGGAGGCGCTTCCGGACTAGGATGAGCATAGCGCAGCATATCCTCAGCAAGGTGTCCTGTACAAGAACATACGTTGTATTAGCCCACAAGTTCTGCAACGAACAAGACTGCAAATTTAGTTTGGAGGTTTAGTTATGAGGCTACATACTGGAGGACCTTCTGAATCGCCCAAGATAGTATCCCAGATGAGAATACACACATAGAAGCTGAACTCCATTGTCAACAGTAATGTAATCCATCTAAATGCATAATATTGTGGGTACACCTGTATTTTCAAGATTCAATCATCAATATCAACTTACATCAACAATTATGCTGGGGTGACACACTAGAGCAAATTTGTATCAACTCCAAATTTACATTTGGAGCATAAAGACACAGTAGATATTATGCTTCAGAAACTTTCGGCGTGCTGCGTTGCTATGAATTCAACAAGCTATGCCGCCACCATAACATGTCCATAAATGGAGGCCAGTGCAGCTTAACATTCTTAGCTCATGATGTTTAAACCAATGATTGGTGTATAAGTATGAATAGCTTTGTTGATGAGAGTATTCTTGTTTTATTTCAATGAGATAAGACAGATATGCACATTATGCTATTAGTCACATTTCTGTACCAATATCGGTTGCAATCATCTCTTTGTTTTTCTTACGTTTTTGATTTGGGATGTTTATCAGTTAAGTTGCCCCGATACAGTGATACGGATACCGCAATACCGCGATACGGCATTTTTCCAGAAATGTAGATACAGCGATACATTTATATATACATATATAATAAATACTAAAAATTATAGAAATTAATGATTTTTTATAATGAAATAGGAAAAGTGACAGTGGAGGAGAGGGGAAAGAGGCGGGTGGAGCACTAGCGGGCTCGATGCGGGGAGGGAGCACTAGAGCACTAGCGGTGGGAGGGAGTAGTGACAATGGCGCTCTGATCTACGGCGGGGAGGGAGCTGGCGTGGCAGCGCTCAGATCTGCGGCAGGGAGGGAGTAGTGGAGGGATGAGTGGCTCAGATCTGCAGTAGGGAAGGAGCACCAGAGCCGGCCTTCTCTTGCCTTGCCGGTGCAGCGCAACGGCAGCGCTCAGGCCAGGAGAAGCAGCGGCGGCGCCCGGGCCAGGGGATGAGAGGGGCAGCGCTATGGAGACTGGAGAAAGGGGCGGCGCTCAGGTTGGGGTGAGAAAAAAAATCTACATGGATAAGTGATAAGGTTAAATGTATTGGTTAGGTATTAGGATGTATCCGAGAAGTATCGGAATGCATCCAGAAGTATCCATATTTATTATATTTTTCTGGAAAATAGAAAATCACCCGATACATGAAGGATACGTATCCGGGCATATCCGCGTATCCAAGCAGTATTAGGATCTTATATTAGGAATTCTATCATTACAATAGAGAACTATACCCCTTCAAAAATATTTGTTGTGTCAGAATGAATAACCTTCGTTTCTATGTCGCCCCGGTCCAACAAATGTCTGGATGACTTTGCCGGTTGCTATATAGCAGTGGCTTTTAGCTAATAAACTACTTCCATTTTTCAATGCTGCATGTGAAACCTAAACAATACTATGAGAAGGAAAGCAATGCCACTTTTATCTATGGGTTGCATCTTTATATGCTCCTGCAAAGTTGAAAAAACACTCCCTTAATCTATGACATGCGGGCCACCCTGTGTCTACGACATGTGGGCCTAGGGGCATACAAGGGTTTTATTTTATTTTTTGCAAGGGCATATAAGGATTCACCTATGATAACAAATAGACCTTATTGATTGCATTACCAGTCTGAATACTCGCATTTGTTTTACTAAGGACAAGCTAATAAGTATAAAACGTGGATTAAGATATGATGTCATAGATAGTGAAACATCCAGATTCAGCTACTATGTGAACATAGGAGGACTAACAAAACAGATGTTTCCCTCAGTGCAGTTGCAACTTGCAAGTGCACTTCCTCAGCATGACACCCTAGATTTTCCAGCCAGTAAATACAGTAATGTTGTATTACTTTCCACCAGAAAGCTAATATTGAATATTGCCTACCTAAGTAATTACCTTCATATGGCGCCATAGCTCTTCATCGTGTTTCTTCAAGAGTTGAGACAACTTTGAAAGTGTAGACCGAATACCCACACGGCTGTTGTCAAGATGCTTGCAATAATTGTTTTTGAAGCCGCTGATCAATTCAACAAAGCAAAAGCAAGTGTCTGCTTCCGCTGAAGCGTGCATTTCCAGTGATGGGGTAATTGAGTTTACGAACGCTGTCTGAAACCATTAATCAAATCAAATGGGACAGTCCTGAAGTAATATAATATACACATTTGCGAACTTGTCTCCATATCATTTCTTTAGTATAGCTGCAAAAATGTTCTAAATGAACTTTTTATCACTGTTGTTGCTTTATATAAACACCTGCATTTGTTCACATGCAGTTGTGCAGCTTTAGCCTGGATCTGGAAAAATAAAACCGGATAAACAGTGCAAGAACCTTACTAAGTTATTTGTGTCAGGGTCATTCTTCAATACATAAAATAGAGGTGCCAAAACTTCATTCATCCCTTGCACGTATGTTACGCTAAGGTTTAATCTTGAAAAGATAATGAGAATACGCCTTAGAGATTCCTGAAAGGATTTTAAATGAATAATTGAAATGACAAACTTATATTGTACATGAGATAACAGTAAGATCATTGTAAATGCTGAGTGAGAAAACCTGGTTAGACTTGACAGAGAAAAACGACATTTCTGGATGTGTTCGCTTTACATCTCGGTCTATCTGCTCTAGGATGTCTGATTCCTGAATTACATTTACATCCATCAGAAGAATTGCACAAAAATAACAGAATAACCATATGTTGAAAGTCAGATTTAGGTAGAAGATACACTGTTCAGTGGATTTCAAGTGTCCAGGCAACTAAACAACCTAGAGTAGAAAATGAATATTTGCACATCACTCAAAACATTTGTTAGAACCAAACTTTTGCATCTACTTTCCTCCCATATTGCACGATACTTATTTTCGCAAGAGCATGTAAACAAAAGTTGCTTCAGTTTTTAACACGCAACTCCAGAGCTAGAGACCACATGCAACGTAGAAGTTTACTCCAAACCCCCAGACTGACTGAAATCACCCCCGGTGAAAAGAACAATAAGATCAAATTGGTGAAAAATAGTGAGAATGTACCGGTATTATATAAAATACCTAGAGACAAGAGTACATGGTTTACACAAACCATGTAAGTTGTGCGAGCAGTGTTTTACATCTCACAGTCGGACAGAAAATCACCACAAGAATTTGTTCTTATCGAACCTAGACTACTTCCAAGTCCCAACCAGGTGGATCTTAGCCCTAAATCCCATATTTAACAAGAACGACAAGCGCAACTTCTACTGAAATTGGGGAGAAGAAACAGCCAATGATTCGTCCATCCGTTTTCACATTATGGATATATTATGAGAACAGACAAACTCACAAATGCAAACAGCAATCGAACTTAAACTAGAACTGGAAAGAGTTTCTCATAAGTAAAATATTGGTGATATTTCAGCTAATTCAGCGTAATCCCAAACCTAAGCAGACTTTGAGGTATATCAGGAAACCAGTCAGTTACGACTGGGTTTCCAAACCAAGCATATTCACTCTAGTTTTGGTCTACATTGCATAAAAAAGACCATAAGTCTGACAGAATAATCCAATGATAATATGGAGTAGTACCTGGAAGTATTGGTTCCACAAACTAGATTTACCAAAGCTCAAAGGATGCTCTTCATTAGTAACTTCAGATCTCGGAAGCAAGCCATTTCTCTCAGCATTGAATTCTTTATTTCTCGACAGCTTTGATTCCTCAATTCTCCGTATTTTTTCTGACTAGCCGCAAAAGACACCATCAGCACTTTCTTACATAACAAATTAAAGCACCCTAGAAAGGACAATCACTCGCTGCGACACTGTTTTGGAATACTCAAAATAGCAATTCTTAAGGGAACTCCAAATAATAATATTAAGGCTGGAAAGAATTATATGAGTTGGTGGGCATATCTATCTAGTTTACAAATTTCACTTTTGCTGTAATTAGAAGTTCAAAACTGTACGTAAAGCTACAAGGCAGTAGTCATCATCAACTGATTTTTCCATTGTTGGGCTAGCTTTGTGGCTGTATACTTGTAGGCAAACAGCCACAATGTCTTGATCACTCAACAAGAAAGTATGATTTTTTTAAAAGATCTCTAGACAGTGTTGTACTAGGATAAATATAGTCCTTTCCCTTAGTGAAACTATTTCCTTTTGGTAGAAATCATGCTTAGTGAAACTATTTCCTTTTGGTAGAAATCATGCTAACTGGTATCAAAGATGTACTAGGATAAATATATCTTCAAAACTATAACTGAGACAGGCAATCATAACTTACAGGATTTAGAAGAAACTCATCTTTATATGCACTATACTGGCTCCGCTTCTTTTCTAAATCATAAGGCCATAAAGTGCTTTCAGCTGGCAAATATCCCAAGAGAAGCTGCACATAATCAGATAAGTTTCCTGTGCAAAGAGGTAGCTTTGATAGGAAGATGTATTGGAATACTATCAGCAGGTCCTAAATTACATACTTAGCATTAACCTATGAACCATAAAATGGCCATTTTGCAAAATAACTAGGACATTATATTGATAGAACATGAGAAAGTAGGGTCAGTAATCAACCAACTTTACAAGAGCAATTTGAGTAATTTCAGGTGGACACAGATGATTTGCATGTATACAAGAGGATGTAAAAAGGACAAATAACATGTGGGAACATAGTGTTCACTGTTCACAACATCTATCACGGTTAAACAATATTAAGAGAATTGTTTGAGAATCCTTATCTGGCATAAGGTAGGGAAGTAGATAGATCACATCACAATCTGATTTCAGTTTTCTAAGCCATCGTTACTCTATACTATTAGTGAGAACATGTACAGTGCATTTGTATTTCCATAATGGTTAGTTTCTTCTAAGGGTCCTGTGCAGACCCGTGTTGTAATCCCAACAGTAGCATGAAAGTTGTCTTATAAGCTCAGAATCTTTCTAAGCTTCAAGAACAGTTGAACAATAGTATGCCTTACAGAATCTAAAAGAGGACACTTCTCGTCCACAGCATTTAGCCAGAAACCATTAAAAGTTGATTGCAGGAGTAACCACATCTTATACCTTCATTTCCACGCCCCCAACCTTTTACCTTAATACTACAGACTATGAGGCAGGGCAAACCCAAATTTTATGTATTGTGGTTTTTCTGGCTGATCATACACACTAACAGTAACATGGTTATTATCCTCCATTCCCAAGTGATCTCTGGTAACTAAATTTTCTTAGTAAACCTTGCAAATCCCCTAAAGCAACTCCACATCACCAAAATACTATACGAACAACATTGTAACATGGTAATAGGTTTTCCATTTCTTACTCTATGCATTCTTAAAATTGCCTCATAAGCCTCCAAAATCACCCCAAAAAACAACACCAAACAACCAAACTTTTGAGCACCTATAAATTAAAGGGAAATAAAACTAAGCGGCAGCAGCAGAAGAGAATGCGAGTTGGGACCTTCCACACGAGGGGTCGGACACCGGCACTGCCGTCCGGCACACCGAGGCAGGCGAGCCTCCGCAGCTCACCCATGTTCTTCGACAACTGCAACTATACACACATACAAAAGCCAAACGATCAAAAACACTAGCCAACGCAGGTCAAACCATACGGGAGTGGCAGTTCTCCAAAACCGAAGATAAAACCCTCACCCACCACGGCCTTGAAGTCGCCGAGCAAGTGCGCCCAGAGGGCCGCACCAGCGCCGTCATCCTCCCCTCCCTCCTCCTCAGCACCAGCGTAGGGGCCCACCGCCTGCTCGTACAACGGCGGCGGCACGGAAGGAGGCGACTTGGGGGGCGGCGGAGGTGGCGGGGAGAAGTCGGCGCCGAAGGGGTCGGCGGGGCCTTGCGCCGGCGGCGGGGTCAACCAGAGCGGGCTGTTGAGCCACTCCGGCACGACCTTCGGCTTGTTTCGGTTGTGTGCTACGGCAAAGTTGAGTTTCGGTTATTTGTTTGAGTGAAAAATATGAATAATTAAGAGTTATTTAATAAAATATTTTATATTTGTGGAGATTTTATTTTAAAAAATATCTTTTTTGAACTAGATAAAATGACCCATTGAACACAGACTTTGATAAAATGCTCCATTTGTATAATTAACCCATTGCTGAGTTATTAGACTCATACACATGACGTGAAATTATGTTCTTGTCCCTGCCCTAATTTGGCCAAAGAGGACTAATCCCGCAGTGCGAGCCCAGACCCGGACGCCCTATCTTGCTCCTCCTCCCGGTCGAACCCGCCGCCGCCCCCCGTCGTCCGAGCCCTCCGGCGGCCAACCTGTCGAGGCTCCCGCCGCCTACCTCCTCCGCGTCGCCGACCTCTGCCCCAACCTCCTCAGTCGTCGCGCTACCGGACCTTCCCAGGTCGTCCCCACCGACCCGCCGCCACCTCCCGTGGAGTGAACGTCGAGCAACCCACCATCCAGCGAGGGATCCAGGTGAGCTGCAGATGTCCTTCAATTCCTCTTCCCGTGCTCCTCCTTCTCTCTAATTTCCTTTATCCCCTTGTCACATGAACCCTAGATGATGGAAGTTGGATAAGGGCTTGTTGGATAATTGGATAAGGGGTTGAGGAGGAGTGTGCGTCCACCATGGAGCCGGATGGGTTAGTAGCCTCGGCTCCCTCCACTCCGATGGTTGTCAAATTTTCGTTGAACCGAACACTTAGTGTAGAGGTCTAACTTTCAATTTGTTTTAAAAATTTGAAAAATTCGTAGGAACAACATGTTTAAAGTAACAGTTAGAGTTCTTCGATATGTCGCAAGGCTTGATGATGGCAGTGAACGTCGGTTAGAAAAACATGATATGGAGTTAGAGGTTAGCTTCAGAGGGCTCATGCTGGATAAGTTAGTCAAAATGCTTGGGGAGGCAATTGCTTGGGGTTCTGGGCAGGAAGTGCAAATATTCTACCATGACAAGCAATTGGATGTGGTTGACAGGATAAATCACAACTTAGAGCTACTGACAGTATTTAATGATAGATTGGTTGAGAAAGAAGTGTTTCTCTTAGCTGAAGTAGTGGACATTGTGAATAAGGAAGCCTCTTCCTGTTTGAATCAGTGTCATGAAGATGCTAGCCAATCCAGTGTGATAGTTGACAACGTGAATTTATCGGCTTATGAAATTATCCAACCCACTGTTGCTAGCACATCATTTGCTGGCAGTGCAGAAACTTGCAATGTGCATGTTAGCAATGAGAGATTTGTGGACTCTGAGGCTGAAGCTGCAATTGATTGGTCAAGTATTGAGATAGCTCCTATTGATGATGATGAATTAGCTCCTATATCAGAAGAAAACATGTGCCTAGTACTTGGAATAGTAGATGACGATGTTCAGCAACATAATGAACCTGCTCCTCTTGTTGATTGTGATGTTGATGAGGAGCTAGTTGCTGAGGCAGCTATTCTAGTGGATGATCAAGTTCCAGAAGATCTAAAAATAGCATATGATAAGGATCATCCAACAATAGAGAAGGGCAAAATATTTCCAACAATGAAAGAATGTAGGATGGCTATAAGGCAATATACAATCAATGAGGAATTTGACCTAGGGACAACAAAAGCTGATACAAAGAAGTGGATGGGGCATTGTAAGGCTGACCGATGCCCATGGAAGATAACATGTCGTGTGATGCATGATAATACAAGAACAAGGGTACTAACATGTTATCCTGTTTGTGATTTATGTTATATTGTACCTTCACTAATGACATGTTTTGCATGCAGGTTACCAAGGTAGGAGGGAATCATACATGTTCTTCGAGTAGCAGGCTGACATCAGGTATGGCCTCACAGGCTTGGGTTGCAGACAGGTCAGTCTCTATATTGAGGAATCAGCCCAACATTGGTTGCAAGGATTTACAAGACAAGCTGCAGGCAGACTATAATGTAACCATTGGTTATCACACTGCATGGAAAGGGAGAGAGCGAGCACTGAAGGATATATATGGCAGTTGGGCTAGCAGCTTCCAATACCTATTCTACTCCAAAGCAGAAATGGAGAAGCGCTCTCCAGGCAGTTTTGTTGAGGTAGACACAAAAACTGTGGATGGTAAAGTTTATTTTCATAGATTCTTTATGGCACTTAAGCCTTGCATTGATGGATTCATTGCTGGATGTAGACCTTACCTTAGCATAGATTCAACTGCATTAAATGGGAAGTGGAATGGACACTTAGCTTCATGTACAGCATTAGATGGACATAACTGGATGTATCCTATTGCATTTGGTTTTATTGAGAGTGAGACTCAGGATAACTGGACATGGTTTATGAGGCAGTTGCATAGGGCCATAGGGCCTCTTCCAAAACTAGTAATATGTACTGATGCATGCAAAGGATTAGAAAATGCAGTTAGGTGTAACATCCTCAATTTTTGGGGCTTGAAATTTTTTTTAAAGAGAGAAGGATATGCAACTATGTAATATATGTTAAAAATATTTTTATCGGATTTTATTTCAAATTAATTCAACTATATGAATTAATTTGAGAGCAATAAGTGTGTTTATGATTTTTAATTTAATCATCATTTGAAAATTTGCTCCAAAAATATTTTTATTGAGTTCCCATGCTCAAATTGATTTATTAGAATTTTTCTGGATTTTTCAGAAGTGTTTTGATATTTTTAAAGCCTGTAGTTGATTTTCTATTATTTTTTTAATTCGAAAAAGAATTCTTTTTTTTAAAGCCTCCTGGGCCAAGGCCCGTTCCCCCCCCCCGGGGCCTCGCTTGGGCCGGCCCAGCCCAAGCCGCCACTTCTCTCTTGGGCCAGCAGGCCGGCTTTTCTTTTTTTTCTTTCTTTTCTTTTTCTTTTTTCTCATTGGGCCGTGCCTTTTGTTTTTGGGCTGCTGCTTTGCGGTGCGTGGCACGCCCGAGCGCTCGCGCGGCCGAGCGCCCGAGCGCGAGCGCGTAAGCCGCCGTCGGTTCAATTCTCCGATTGGAATTTTAATTCCATGATTTGTGCTTTCCTTAATTCAGCACTAATTGCTGCTAGTTAGTGCCTCTTGCCTCTTCTCCTCCCTTTCTCCCCCTATAAAAACCCCCTCTCCCCTAGGGTTTTTCCCTTTGTTTTCTTCACCCAATTTTTTCTCCACCACCTCTTCTTCTTCCCCAACTCCGGCGGAGCTCCGGCGAGGAATTCCGGCCACACCGACGTCCCCCACACCGAGGAGCCACAGTTAGGAGCTTCCCCACGCCGGCGCGCACCTCCTACCGCAACAAATCGCAAGTTTCGTCCACGACTCCGACCGTACCGCGTCATCTCCCCCAACTCCGGCGAACTCCTTCCCTCCTCAATTTCTCCGCATACGGTGAGCACCTCTCCAATTCCCTCCCGATGTAGTCTCCCAACAACCCATGGAACGAATCCCCTTAACCAATTTCATCTGTTAATCTCCTATTAGGTGCAACCATCTTTGGATCGATCTTTTTCTCTGCTGCTACAGTATTCGTGTAAACAGTATGCGTGGGCACTGTAGCATGAACAGTAAACCCTAGCTCCAACCTCCCGTCCAATTTTTGAAATGCAACCAAGCCTTGTCTGATCCTTGATCTTAGGATTAAAATGGAACCCTTAGGACCCCACGAATCCAACGGTGCAATCGGATTTTTAATCCGACCGTCGGATTTTGAATTATAATTAAATTAGTATGAAATTTGAGAAAATTTCGTGATATCTTTGTACTAGATGACTATTTTGAGGTGAATCTTTTTTTGTAGATCATTAGTATGCTAAGGAGTAGTTCTGGAAATTTTCATAATTTTTGGACAAGTGTAGAATTTCCTAGAATTAAAATAATCTCTGTTTTATTTATTAAAAATAGAAATCTCCTCTGTTATTTTTATCCAATTTTTTTCTAGGATCAGAGAACCTAGAACTCATTTAACATGAAAACCAAAATATTTTTCCTGCAACAGTTTGAGCTATAGAAATCAAGAAGTGTTCTAGATCCATTTAAAATTGTTATTTAAATGCTGTTTCTAGTAATAAGTCCTTTATAAATCTGTTTTAGCCTCTAAAAATTAATGTCCAGTGCCCAATAAATCTGATAATGTTATGTGAATGTTGTCAAGTCATGAAAACCCATTTAGCTTAATTAAATAATGTTTTACTATATTTTTAGGATAGTTTTCATGCTTAAAAAAATAGTTTTAATTGGTTAAAATATATTTCCAGAACATGGTTGAACATGAAATGTCTCTAGAATTGGTAATTTAAGATGTTAGTCCAATTATATGATTTATTGATGATAATTAGTATTTTTCTACTTATTTGTTACACTAGAAATGCTAGAAAATACTTTAATTAAATAATGTTCAGATTAGAAATTATTATTAAATCATTTCTGGTACTGTTCCAGTACTGTTAACATGTTCCAAGATGTTTCATGCTTAGTTAGCTCATGATAATAGTAGAGAATACATTTTAGCTTAATTACTAGTCTTTAAATTAATAGAAAAACATGTGTAAATATGATTAGATGTTGTTAACTTATTCTTTACTGCTATGAACCATTATAAATATTTAGGATTCACCTAAATATTTATTTGTGGTTAATTATGATTTGTTTGTCCTTTTATTATGATTACTAGCATGTTAAGGTGTATGTGTGTGCATATATTTTAACTATCTATTAAATATACCCGGTAAGGGATATATGCTATATATATATGTCTATGGTTATGGCCAATCCTAGAAGACCATTCTTTCCTCGCGATGACGCTATCGCGCCATCGTTCCTTTCCACCTCATCTTACCTTCGTCGTGTTTCCTCTCGTGTTGTTTCCGAGTTACTCTTAATTGGAGTTGGTTATTTATTTGCTTTGCTCATTGCGTTGCGATAATAGGGAGTGAAGAGACCGACCCGGCGACTGAAGCAGCTGAAGAAGGAGAGTACTACCACGAAGGCATGCCACTTTCTCTTGATCATATTTGATCCTATATTTTCAAAGTCATTATATTTTATTGTTTATAAACATGCATGCTGTTTTAATCCAGTAGCTAGCGTGTCGATTGACACAACTTTACCCTTATCCGTTGTCGCCTGTTTACTTGATACCCTGATTAAATTGATAGGATTTATTCTGAATAGAGTAGAGATATGCTTAGCCATGCTTTAATACATCTTTAGGTTGTTTTGATTTGCCTCTATGGAGGAATGAATATCGGATCGACGATCCTTGTTGAAACTTGTTGAGCTCGCTGAGCTAGGGCCGGGTGCCCGATGTTTTCCCTCTCTCTCTATTCTTCCTATTCTACTCTGGGTGAAACTTACCATCTAATATGGTGCGGGCGACAGCTGGATCATATGATGAAGGAACATATGGTTGTCCTACCCGCAGAAGGCCAGCTGAAAGGAACCATTGGTCGTCCGTACCGCTTAAGGCCGAAGTTTTGAAGTTGGAGAAGTGTGTCAACAGTGCAACCACATGCTATATGGGCAATGGCTTGGTCAAGTAGGTTAGTCAGCCTTTGGTGCCGATGTTGCCGTACCGCAGAAGGGGTGGACGTAGCGACGAGGACCCTCGGCACAGATGGGGGGACCGGAGTGTGGGGACATACTCTCGACTCCGAGCCAGACCCGGTGGGCATGTCACACCTTAGGGGGATCTAGCTAAAAGACCTCGTCACAATCTTCCTGTTGTAATGCTGGCGACGGCCAGTGGCAACAAGGAGAGATTGTGTCATGTGGGTAAAGTGTACAAACTCTACAGAGTAATAAACTAATCGATTAGCCGTGTCCACTGTTATGGACAGCACATGACTCATTCATGATGAAAAAGACCTGTCCCTCTCCCTCTTGCTACTTCCCTCTACCCCTTTGCTGATGAAACCTATGGCCGAGCTAAGGCAGGAGTTCCTTGCTCGAAGGTGTTGGTCGAGGACCACACGTTAGAAAATACCCCTGATAATAAAATTATTTTACATCAAAACAATGCATTTGAATCTACCCTAATATTTCAACTAAAAGTTGCTTTACGCAATTAAGCCATAAAGCCTTCCTTTGAAGCCTTGCATATAGTACGGTAGGACCATCTGCCGCCAGGTGGCTTGCTGAGTACGTGAAGTACTCATCGTGTGTAATACCCACTTTTGTAATACCCACTTTTATATTGCGCACTTTTGTAATGTTTCACCACTAAAGTCGCAACCCTAACTCATCGGAGCATTTTAAATCGCCATGCATGCATACTTAGTGTTCCCCGCAACTTCGACAAGTTAACCTAACACCATTTGTTCTAGTTAGTACATGACTAACCCTAACTCGACATAAAGGTTAATATTACATGCATGCATGCGCAAGGCATTAGGGTAACATCAACTGCTTTAGTTGTATATGCCTTGTCGTAACGGAACCCTAGCCATCCTAGCATCTTCATGACATGCACATTTCGCATAACCATCATGCATACATGCTGGACCTTATGGATTCTTTTACCGTTTCTTTTCCGGTATCCGTGTTAATCGCAACAGAGCCCGAAGAAGGTGACCACCAGGCTTACTGCTCCCCGCAAGACCAGGAACAAACTGAATCAGGCAAGCAGAGCTTGTTGCATCTTTACTTTCCGTACTCTTGTGTATGCCCTTTTATATGTGCTATGTGTATGATTGTTACCGTTGAACCGTTGCAAGTTGCGTACACTAGCATGTGTAGGATGTGTCTTACGTCGGCAACATCTTATAGCTCTTCAACTAAATTGTTAAGTGAGTTGGGAGAGCCGAGGGCGTGCACAATGGGTACGGTTGGTGTGAATTGAAGCATGATGGCGACCCAGGTGTATGAAGGTTTTGTCGCCATACCAACCCTATCTTCAGCGTGTCACCATCCCTTTTTACACGTGAACGCTAGCGAGAACCAACACTGAGGATAGTTGGGGTAAGCCTCCATGCACTTTGTGAGGCTCGCTACCTCCAAACTGTTATGCACTCACTATGCCTGCAGGGGTTGAGTTGTCGGTAGTGGTTCGAGAGATTAAAATGAACATGTGTGGATTGGATCAATTTGGATTTGACTTAGGGGCTGCCCTAAATGAATTGGATAATGTTTACTGGAGTGATTCGGATTGGATTCACGAACTGCCCCAAGGGGTTTGGATGTGATGATTTGATCTCATGGTAAATTGGTTGTGATATGTTGGATCCTGAGCTAATCTGTTATTTAGTCTGTCCTTACTTCACCTTATTAATGATATGTTCTTAACTTGTATATTGTTACTCTGAGAAGCATTCATGTTTAATTATTGCTGTACTAGTATGAGTAGGACATTTAATCAAGCACGGATAAGTCTTGCGAGTACATTCGTACTCACCCAGGTTATCCCTGGAGCTTGCAGGTGAGCCGGTGGTTGAAGACTACTTTGACGATGTCTGAATTTGCGGTTTCCTCGGTTAGTTAGTCGGTTCATGGATTAGGTTGTAGCTTTTGTTCAGCGGTC
>JAGXJF010000101.1:0-31746 GCA_019208055.1 Stipa capillata | reverse complement strand
CTGCAGATCACCACACCTGTAAAACCCTCGACCCATCCTCAACCACCCTGGGAGGAAGCTGTCGCTACACCATCCTTAGAGTGGCAAGTTTTAGAATGGTTGTAGTTGTCTAATTCGATGCAAAATCTTACCAAGTTGTCCATAACCGCGGACACGGCTGTTCAAACAGTTCTAACCCTGCAGGGGTGTACATCTTTACCTACACGTATCGATCGTCTCCTAGTGCCATCGCGATTTACACACTTTCACGAGGTGTGCTGGCGGAGGGTGATTGAACACGACCTTTACAATGCTTTCGACCTAGGTATGAGCCACCCGTACGGGCTAGTCCATGTACATCAGTCCGGCCGTAACTACGACACGGTCCCATACGTTGTAGCAGGTGATACATCCCCGGACTCGAACCGTGTGTAACCCTTACACCTATATTGAGGCACCACACCACATTCCTTTTTCCACGCACCCAATACACAAAAACGGCAAAACTATGCGGCTCATAGTCTAAGTCTAGGCAAATTATTCAGTCGTGGGTGGCCCCATAATCCACCCGTGTAGAAGTACGCGAAGCTTGGTTCGAAGGGACACCGGAAACCGGTCCTTGCGGGAAAACGAGACAACCCACCATGCTCCCAGCCATGGCCTCTCGTCTAGCCCAGATATGATTAAGCCAATTCATTAGTTATCCCGGTGAACACCCACCTACCCCGTAACCCATTCCCAGTGTTGATTCATCTGCTATCCCAGGAATTACGACTTCTACAAGTCTAAGCATGTCTAAGCATAAATAGCATAATAGCATTCGAACAGAGGATACTAGACTACGCTAGATGGGTTAGGTTAGTGGTGGAGCGGTTTAAGCGACAAGGTGAGTCGTATTCATCGGACTAAGGCTTTTCTTAGCGGAAAAATAGCAGTTGAACGCATATGATAATGATTTAAAAACAACTAATACTTTTGCAAATAATAGGAGCTTTGCAATGTGACCAAAGGGGCTGCTTGCCTGGTTGCTCTGCAACGAACCCCTGCTCTTGTTCGCGACTATCGTCCTGTGAATCCTCCGGCTCTATCGAGGAAAAACGGAAACACCGGAAACAAGGGCATAATCGTAAATATCAAAATGCACAACATCAGCATGAGATGCAATGCATGCCATGATGTAGAGGATGCAAAATAAGGACTGATGCAAGTGGAATCAGTTTAATCGGAGTTCGGACGCATAAAATGTCGCGATCCGAAAATCCTCCGGCTAATCGGAAACCCTAATTTGAGTTTTTAACAAATTATATTAATTCTCGCATGCAAACATGGATGAACATGATGTTTTTGAATAGATTTTCTTTTTCTGAACATTTTGATATATTATTTGCCTTTTTCTGATTTAAAATGGATTTTCTATGAATTTTACAAGATTTAATCCATTTTCACCCTTTGTTTTATTTTTCTCAGTAAAAATAATATTTAAATTAATTCAATTACAACCAGAGGCTGACAGGTGGGTCCTACTGGTCAATTTGGACCAAATTTGACTGGATCAATGACAGGTGGGGCCCACTGTCATTCATTTTCTCCTTTTACTTATTCTTTATTTTAATTCCTTACAAATGGGGCCCACAAGACATTGAGACATCTTCAAATTTATTGCAACAGTGCATTTAACACACTGGTTAGCATTCAAGGAAATAATTAATGTGTCTGGACAATGATTAGGCTTATTAATTACACAGCTAGCATTAATGATAAGCATTACCGTTCGGTTGGCATTGATTATGTCCGGAACACATTAATTAACCATTGATTTCCTGGAATTAAACCTAATAGCTAATAAGGAGTGGCTTAACAGTGCTTTAAAGCACTGAGCCAGGCGGCAACCGGCCGCTGGGCTTGGTCCGGCGCGGTGGCTGCTTGGGGTGGCGCCGCCGGAGCGACGGGGTCCCCGGGGGAAATCCAGACGGCGGCGCGGCGGGGATTACCAGAGGGGAGTGGAGCTCCGGCGAGCTTGGGCTTGGCTCGGTTGGCGACGGAGGAGAGGGGCCGGCGACGGCGGTTGGCTCTTGGAGGCGGTGGGCTCCGGCGACGGCACCAGCTCGGGGAGGCGGAGCTAGACAGCGGTGGCGCGGTGGGGCTCCGGGACGGTGGTGGCGCGGCACCGGAGAGCTAGGAGAGAAGGCGGGTCGGGGCGGCGTTGGGAGCACGGCGAGGTGGCTCGGGAGAGGCGGGGCGAGCGGGAGGCGGCGTCGGGTGCTAGGACGGCGACCGGGTGGCGGTGTGGCGAGGCGCGGCGGCACTGGGAGGCTCGGGGCGGTGTGGGAGCTCCGGAGGAGGCGGCGACGGACCGGGGCGACGGGATGGGAGCGGCGGAGTGGGGAGGAAGCCGGCGGTAGAGGGGATAGAGAGCAACCGAGGAAGGGGATAGGGGAGGGAAGGCCTAAGCAGGAGGTGGCGCTGGGGGGAGCTTGGGCGCTGCCACGGAGGCGACTGGGTGGCAGGGCACTCGAGCGGCGGTGGCGAGCAGATAAGGAAGGGCGACCGGATGGCTTAAGGGGAAAGGAACCCGGGGAGAAAGAGAAATGGGCCGGGGGCAAGGCCCATTCGGGCAAAAAGGGGGGGGGGTAGAAATAGGGTTTATATTTAGGTTTTGGTTTTTATCTTTCAAACTTAATTTCTAATTTAATTCCTTAGAATTGATTTCATGATTCTTTTTAGTTGAATTCAAACCTATTTTCAGCCCACAGCCTCATAAGCATAAGGGAAGTAATTTCAAAATACCATGTTCATGAGATGCTCATGATGCACATTACAAGGTTAAAGAAACAGGGACGTTACAGACCTACCCCCCTTACGAGAATCTCGACCCCGAGATTCGGATCAGCTGGAAAAGAGGGAGGGGTACGCCGATCGAAGGTGATCCTCGCGTTCCCAAGTGGCTTCTTCTTCAGAATGATTGGACCATTGAACTTTGAAGAACTTGACATTCCGTCTTCGTGTAGTCCGTTCCATCTCGTCGAGAATACGGAGAGGGTACTCTCGGTAAGACAGATCTTCTTGGAGATCCAGAGTATCAACTGCCGATTCCGGGATTGGATCTTTGAAGCACTTCCGAAGTTGAGAAACATGGAAGACATTATGGATATTGGATAACGACGGAGGTAGTTCCAACTGATATGCGACTTCACCTCGTTGGAAAGAATGCGAAAGGGACCAATGTAACGAGGTGCCAACTTTCCTTTGATGCCAAATCGGCGAACACCCTTAAAAGGAGTGACCCGAAGGTAGACTTTATCGTTTGGCTCAAAGTGAATCTCACGACGATGAAGGTCGGAGTAGCTCTTCTGACGAGATTGAGCAGTTTTCAACCGCTCTCGAATGATTCGAACTTGATCCTCCGCTTCTTTGATCAAGTCGGGTCCAAGAATTTGTCGTTCTCCGGTTTCGGACCAATTGAGTGGAGTCCGACATTTGCGTCCATAAAGGACTTCGAAAGGGGCCATGCCTAGGCTTGATTGGAAGCTGTTGTTATAAGAGAACTCAGCAAACGGAAGACACTTCTCCCATTTAGTGCCGAAAGATATAACACAAGCTCTAAGCATGTCTTCAAGGATTTGGTTAACCCTTTCGGTTTGTCCACCAGTTTGGGGATGATAAGCCGTACTGAAAGAGAGACGGGTTCCCATAGCAGCTTGGAGACTCTCCCAAAATCTGGAAGTGAACAAAGCACCACGATCGGAAATGATCCGCTTGGGGATCCCATGGAGAGATACTATCCGAGCAAGGTAAAGATCGGCCAATTGGTTAGCGGTAATCTTTTCTCGGACAGGAAGGAAATGGGCAACTTTGGAGAGACGATCAATGACCACAAAGATGGAGTCATTTCCTTTTTGAGTTCTTGGAAGGCCGGTGACGAAATCCATGCCTATTTCGTCCCACTTCCACTCAGGGATAGGCAAAGGTTGAAGTGTGCCAGCGGGTCTTTGATGTTCTGCCTTAACACGACGACACACATCACATTCGGAGATGAAGCGAGCGATCTCTCTTTTCATTCGGGTCCACCAGAATCTCTGTTTCAGATCTCGGTACATCTTCGTGCTACCCGGATGAACAGACAACGGAGAGTCGTGAGCTTCACGGAGAATGGATTCTCGAAGATCATTGTTCTTCGGCACAACTAGGCGCTTGCCAAACCAAACAACGTCTTGATCATCGACTGAGAAACATTTAGCAACTCCGCTAATAATGTTCTCTTTCATCTTGCGAATACCCTTGTCTTGCTTTTGAGCGGATTTGATTTGATCTTCAAGAGATGATCGGACTTCAAGGGTATTAAGGAAACCACTTTGGACGACTTCAAGATTAAGCCGTGCAAATTCCTCGTAGAGGGGCGGTTGAGATTCTTGGATCATAAGATTGTTACAGTAAGTCTTCCGGCTAAGTGCATCCGCCACGACATTAGCCTTACCGGGTTGGTAATGGAGACCCACGTCGTAATCTTTAATCAATTCCAGCCATCTTCGTTGCCTGAGATTCAGGTCGGGCTGGGTGAATAGATACTTCAAACTTTGGTGATCGGAATACAGCTCGCAGCGATTACCGATAAGATAATGCCGCCAAATCTTCAGAGCATGAACCACCGCAGCAAGCTCTAGGTCGTGAGTTGGATAGTTAGCTTCATGCGGCCTTAGCTGACGAGAAGCATAAGCTACCACATGCCCTTCTTGCATCAACACACATCCAAGACCTAGGCGAGAAGCATCGCAAAAGATATCGAAGTTCTTGTGAATGTCCGGAAGGACAAGCACAGGAGCGGAGGTCAATCGGCGCTTTAGCTCTTGGAAACTTTCTTCGCACCTTTCCGTCCCCTCGAACTTCTTTTCTCTCTTGAGAAGCTCGGTCAACGGTTTAGCATGTTTGGAGAAGTTCTCGATAAAACGACGATAATAGCCGGCCAGACCGAGGAAACTCCGTACTTGCGTGACCGACTTGGGTTGTTCCCAATTGAGAACAGCCTTGACTTTACTAGGATCCACGGCGACACCTTTCGCCGAAAGCACGTGGCCTAGAAAAGTGACTTCTTCAAGCCAAAACTCACATTTAGAGAACTTGGCATAAAGCTGATGTTCACGAAGCTTTCCCAAGACAAGCTTCAAGTGCTCGGCATGGTCTTCTTTTGTCTTGGAGAATATCAGAATATCATCGATGAAGATGATCACGAAGCGATCCAGATACTCCATGAAGATGGAATTCATCAACCTCATGAAGGTAGCAGGAGCGTTGGTTAACCCAAAAGACATCACGGTGTATTCATACAACCCATAACGAGTCGTAAACGCCGTTTTTGGAATATCTTCGGGTCGGATCTTGATTTGATGGTAGCCCAACCTCAAATCAATCTTGGAAAAGACGGTTGCTCCGGTTAATTGATCGAACAGATCATCAATCCGTGGAAGCGGATACTTGTTTTTAATCGTCACCTCATTAAGAGGTCGATAGTCAACACACATCCGCAGGCTTTTATCTTTCTTCTCCACGAATAAAGCAGAGCATCCCCAAGGAGAGGAGCTCGGTCGAATGAAGCCTTTTGCTTCTAACTCCTGGAGTTGTTTCCTCATTTCTTCCAATTCATCTTGAGTCATCCGATAAGGGCGACGATAGATCGGAGCAGTTCCAGGAGCCAACTCGATAACGAATTCAATATCTCGATCCGGTGGTAAACCTGGAAGCTCATCGGGGAAGACATCCGGAAAGTCATGGACTACCGGAACATCTGGAAGATCAGGAAGGGATTTGCCTTCGAGAGCACAGAGCTGAGATTCGACGAACTTTGGGGTAAACCGAACAGTTTCACCGGAGGGATGCAAAAGAACCACTGTCTTCGTTGCACAATCAATTAGGGCTTGATGTGCCATCAACCAATTCATTCCAAGGATGACATCGATATCCGTAGAGATCAAAGAAATCAAAGTGGCGAAGAACTCCAGATTGCCCACTTGGATGCAAACTCCACGGTATTCTTGGGATGCTCTCATCACGGATCCCGGTGCATGGATAGACAGAGAATTAGGCATCAGCTCGTAAGGGAGGTTGTTTTCCTCAGCAAAACCCTTGGATATGAACGAATGAGAAGCTCCCGAATCGAAAAGAACTGATGCTAGAACTGAATTAACAAGGAGCGTACCAATCACGACATCAGTTGCCTCCTGAGCTTCTTCTGCGACCACGTGAGTCACGCGACCGCGATTCACAGACGGATGTTGCGGATTCACCTTCTTGGCGGGAACATTGCCCCGAGGTTGACCTTGCGCTGGAGCAGGATTCGGTGCAGGATTCTGTCGCTGAGGACACTCACGAGAGAAGTGACCGGGCTGGCCACATTTAAAGCAAGCCCCAAACGGAACTTTTGGAGTAGAATCAGCAAATTGTCCTCCCATTGGCCTCGGCTGGAAACTGGGTGCTGGAGGACGAGGCACAAAACCAGAGGGCCTTGGGGCGGGAGTAGCGCGATTAAATGCACTAGCAGGAACCCAAATACGCCTCTTTTGCGGATTGGAAGAAGAGGGCTTCACTGCATCTCGAGCACGCTTTCTAGATTCTTCAAGAACTAGCTTGCCGTGCTCCATCTTGACAGCCTTGTTCATAAGAGCCTGAAAGTTGGCGAAGTCGAAAGGAAGCAGCTCATAACGAAGCTCCGGATTCAAACCTTTGCGGAATTTCTCTTGTCGATCCGCATCGGTGGTAACATCACGAGGAGCATAACGTGCCAAATGGTTGAAGGAGTGGAGATACTCGGTGACGCTCTTCCGCCCCTGAGTTAGATTGCGGAATTCTTCCTTTTTGATGTCCATGACACCTTCGGGGATATGAGTTCCACGGAAAGCATCGCAGAACTCCTGCCACGTAACCACGTGACCTTTCTCCTGGATGGCGAGGAAATTCTCCCACCATGATGCGGCAGCACCTTCAAGCAGATACGCCGCGAGATCCACGCGATCCGCCGCGGGGATACGCGTGGTCTCCAATTTGCGCTCGATGCTGCGAAGCCAATCATCAGCTTCGATAGGATCTTCTGAACGACTGAATGTCGGAGGCTGCGTTCGAAGAAAATCTGAGATTCCAACTCGAGCTTCGGGTTGGGGAGCAGTATTCCGAACTAGATGCTCCAGAAGGCGAGTCTGGTCCATTCGATTCCGCTCGATCTGCATCAACACCTCTGCCATGGATGGCGGTGGAGGAGGAACATTATTGCGACCAGAGTCACGACCTTGATTACCAGCAGCAGGCTGGCTACCTTCCGGATGTTCGGCCATCTGAATCAAGAAATAGATATGCCACAAAAACATGATCAGATCATAACGAAACTTGAACGGAATTACTCGAATGAATTTCACGATTTACAAGATGAACAGAATCTGAACATGTCGATGGAGTAATCGGTAGAGTCGGTAATAACCGGGACAAGGTAAGAGGGAAGGTAAGGATTCCCTGCACACGTGAAGTCTAACTTTTGAACGAGGCAAGACAGTAGCAAATTCGTTTTTCAACCAAACGAAAGGGTAAGGAAAAGAACTAGGATCAAAAAGGATAAGAAGAAAACAGAAGCACTACTTATGCTTTTCGCAAATCCTTTTTAGGTTCAAATAGTTTTTACAACTTCTAGACCCAACAACGGCCAAGACAAAGGTTATCCTACAGTCAGCCCTGCTCTGATACCAAAGCTGTCGAACCCCAGAATTCATAACAGAGAGGCTTAAGAGAAACCACCCGCTAAGTCGAAACGTCAACCCCGACCTCAACTCCTGGGTGTCAATTCCAAGAGGAGTGGAGTGATATGGCTCCGAATAGCCCGAGACGTCAACCCCAAAGCTTACTCTGGCAAGCGCATAGAGTAGTAGGGTGATATGGTCTCCTCACTCTTGTCCTACCGAGCCGGAACATCAACCCCAAACTCGTCCCGGCAAACTAATGCACGGCTGGAGTAGGGTGATATAGTTCCCAATCTCTCAGTAGTAGAGTCGCTTCACAGGGGTGATTAAACTTAATGACTCTATGATATAAACCCTAAAGTCCTACCCACAACATGCGCTTCATCACATACACGCACGGCACATGAGTGGGCGAAAACAACCAGATTTCATAGCAGTGACTCTACGACAGAAACTGCAATATTATAAGTTTGAAACTTAACAACATATATACACACAGCGGAAGAGTTTATAAGGCTACGAAGCCAAACAGTAGGGCCAAAAGTGGCAACGGAAACAAACCAAAATACCAACCCAGGGCAGGATCACTGCCTGGGATTCCCAGCGTCTAGGCGTTGTCGGTGTCGAGCTCTAAATAGAAACCACCCTCTGAAGGGGTAGCTTCCTCTGCAACAAAACAACAACAATAGCAGGGTGAGTACAAAATTGTACTCCGCAAGACTTACAGTGCGGAAATAATAGTGATTGTGCCAGGTATCAACAAAGGGTAATTGTGGACTAATTTGCGGAAAGCCAAGTTTACCTTTTTAATAACCATACGTAGATTGAAATGCGACTACTAGAATACCTTTTCAAAGGGGACGAGTCGACACTTCGCGAATATTCCTTACTGCAGATCACCACACCTGTAAAACCCTCGACCCATCCTCAACCACCCTGGGAGGAAGCTGTCGCTACACCATCCTTAGAGTTGGCAAGTTTTAGAATTGGTTGTAGTTGTCTAATTCGATGCAAAATCTTACCAAGTTGTCCATAACCGCGGACACGGCTGTTCAAACAGTTCTAACCCTGCAGGGGTGTACATCTTTACCTACACGTATCGATCGTCTCCTAGTGCCATCGCGATTTACACACTTTCACGAGGTGTGCTGGCGGAGGGTGATCGAACACGACCTTTACAATGCTTTCGACCTAGGTATGAGCCACCCGTACGGGCTAGTCCATGTACATCAGTCCGGCCGTAACTACGACACGGTCCCATACGTTGTAGCAGGTGATACATCCCCGGACTCGAACCGTGTGTAACCCTTACACCTATATTGAGGCACCACACCACATTCCTTTTTCCACGCACCCAATACACAAAAACGGCAAACTATGCGGCTCATAGTCTAAGTCTAGGCAAATTATTCAGTCGTGGGTGGCCCCATAATCCACCCGTGTAGAAGTACGCGAAGCTTGGTTCGAAGGGACACCGGAAACCGGTCCTTGCGGGAAAACGAGACAACCCACCATGCTCCCAGCCATGGCCTCTCGTCTAGCCCAGATATGATTAAGCCAATTCATTAGTTATCCCGGTGAACACCCACCTACCCCGTAACCCATTCCCAGTGTTGATTCATCTGCTATCCCAGGAATTACGACTTCTACAAGTCTAAGCATGTCTAAGCATAAATAGCATAATAGCATTCGAACAGAGGATACTAGACTACGCTAGATGGGTTAGGTTAGTGGTGGAGCGGTTTAAGCGACAAGGTGAGTCGTATTCATCGGACTAAGGCTTTTCTTAGCGGAAAAATAGCAGTTGAACGCATATGATAATGATTTAAAAACAACTAATACTTTTGCAAATAATAGGAGCTTTGCAATGTGACCAAAGGGGCTGCTTGCCTGGTTGCTCTGCAACGAACCCCTGCTCTTGTTCGCGACTATCGTCCTGTGAATCCTCCGGCTCTATCGAGGAAAAACGGAAACACCGGAAACAAGGGCATAATCGTAAATATCAAAATGCACAACATCAGCATGAGATGCAATGCATGCCATGATGTAGAGGATGCAAAATAAGGACTGATGCAAGTGGAATCAGTTTAATCGGAGTTCGGACGCATAAAATGTCGCGATCCGAAAATCCTCCGGCTAATCGGAAACCCTAATTTGAGTTTTTAACAAATTATATTAATTCTCGCATGCAAACATGGATGAACATGATGTTTTTGAATAGATTTTCTTTTTCTGAACATTTTGATATATTATTTGCCTTTTTCTGATTTAAAATGGATTTTCTATGAATTTTACAAGATTTAATCCATTTTCACCCTTTGTTTTATTTTTCTCAGTAAAAATAATATTTAAATTAATTCAATTACAACCAGAGGCTGACAGGTGGGTCCTACTGGTCAATTTGGACCAAATTTGACTGGATCAATGACAGGTGGGGCCCACTGTCATTCATTTTCTCCTTTTACTTATTCTTTATTTTAATTCCTTACAAATGGGGCCCACAAGACATTGAGACATCTTCAAATTTATTGCAACAGTGCATTTAACACACTGGTTAGCATTCAAGGAAATAATTAATGTGTCTGGACAATGATTAGGCTTATTAATTACACAGCTAGCATTAATGATAAGCATTACCGTTCGGTTGGCATTGATTATGTCCGGAACACATTAATTAACCATTGATTTCCTGGAATTAAACCTAATAGCTAATAAGGAGTGGCTTAACAGTGCTTTAAAGCACTGAGCCAGGCGGCAACCGGCCGCTGGGCTTGGTCCGGCGCGGTGGCTGCTTGGGGTGGCGCCGCCGGAGCGACGGGGTCCCCGGGGGAAATCCAGACGGCGGCGCGGCGGGGATTACCAGAGGGGAGTGGAGCTCCGGCGAGCTTGGGCTTGGCTCGGTTGGCGACGGAGGAGAGGGGCCGGCGACGGCGGTTGGCTCTTGGAGGCGGTGGGCTCCGGCGACGGCACCAGCTCGGGGAGGCGGAGCTAGACAGCGGTGGCGCGGTGGGGCTCCGGGACGGTGGTGGCGCGGCACCGGAGAGCTAGGAGCGAAGGCGGGTCGGGGCGGCGTTGGGAGCACGGCGAGGTGGCTCGGGAGAGGCGGGGCGAGCGGGAGGCGGCGTCGGGTGCTAGGACGGCGACCGGGTGGCGGTGTGGCGAGGCGCGGCGGCACTGGGAGGCTCGGGGCGGTGTGGGAGCTCCGGAGGAGGCGGCGACGGACCGGGGCGACGGGATGGGAGCGGCGGAGTGGGGAGGAAGCCGGCGGTAGAGGGGATAGAGAGCAACCGAGGAAGGGGATAGGGGAGGGAAGGCCTAAGCAGGAGGTGGCGCTGGGGGGAGCTTGGGCGCTGCCACGGAGGCGACTGGGTGGCAGGGCACTCGAGCGGCGGTGGCGAGCAGATAAGGAAGGGCGACCGGATGGCTTAAGGGGAAAGGAACCCGGGGAGAAAGAGAAATGGGCCGGGGGCAAGGCCCATTCGGGCAAAAAGGGGGGGGGTAGAAATAGGGTTTAGATTTAGGTTTTGGTTTTTATCTTTCAAACTTAATTTCTAATTTAATTCCTTAGAATTGATTTCATGATTCTTTTTAGTTGAATTCAAACCTATTTTCAGCCCACAGCCTCATAAGCATAAGGGAAGTAATTTCAAAATACCATGTTCATGAGATGCTCATGATGCACATTACAAGGTTAAAGAAACAGGGACGTTACACCCAGTCAATTTCAATAATTACAGGTTCTAGACCACGCAGGATAACCCCAAGGGGTTGTGGGTTTTTTCTACCAATGGGGGCTTTCCCTTCACCGCCCCCATGGGGGTGGTCCACAGGGTTCATAACTACCCCTCTTACTACGGGGCGTTTACCTAGCCAACACTTAGATCCGGCTCTACCCAAACTTTTTTGGTTCACCCCAACATTACCCCCCAGGAATTTCAATTGCACTTATATCCATCACTGTAGGACTTGGGTTCAAGCTTTCCCCAGCCCCTTTTCAATTGCACTTATATCCATCAATGGACTCCTGACGTCTACGAAGGAGTGTGGTTCGTTCGACAAATTCCTACCTCTATATCTATCTCTGAGGTCTTTGGGTTTTGCAAAACTCCACGCCTGGGGTGCGGCAGGAGCCCTGCCATGGGCTGCCGCGTGCCGACGGGCCGACACGTGTCCTACCGCGGGTCTGGGGTGCGGTGGGGGGGGCTATTTTTGAATTTGACTCAGAGACGGGGCTAAATGTGGCATTGACCACGCTAGGAGGGGGGCTAAATGTGGATTTTTTCTGAGGGGCCGATAGCCCTTATCCTCTACTGCCGACCCCTCGGTACACCCTTATCCATCCCGAGCTCTGCCTCTCCTCGCTCAAAACGCCGCTGTCACCTATGCCACCGTTCAGCTGGGCCGACGCGCCGCCTCCCGCTGGCGAGCGCCTCCTCCTGCCTCTATTCCACCGACCCCACCGTTGCTCTCCCTTAGGTCGGTGTTGCGCTCCGCTCTGCTCTCCACCACAGCGTGCGCCACCACATGGCGGCCGTGGTTGCCACTGCTTTCCCACCAATCGGTCACTGCTTGTCCCGCACAGCGCACGCATGAAACACCACCACCCTTAGGCCCCCACCGCGGCGAGCTTCCACCGCTACCGGCCGGCTCACCTCGCAGCCACCGCGAGCTCTTCACCGCTAGATCCACATGAGCCCCCTCTACAGGCGGGTCATGCCGCCGCTGCATCTCCGGCCGGCAAGCCGTTGACCAGCACTGCATCCCCCGCCTCCCCTTGCTGCCTCCATGCACGCACCCCCCGAGGATATTCAGAAGATATTCTGTACTTTGTTTAGTGTAGAACATCTATTTGTGTTTTACTGTTAAGTCGTCCATGAGCCACGGCTAAAGCCATCTTGTTGTTTAAAACTTGCTTAAGCTAAAAGCCTGCAACTATGATTAATGCAAATGATGATGTAAGTATGCGAATCAAATTGTCGCAAGCAATTCAAGGAATTCACAACTAGTGAAGACGGTGACCATAGCCACTACCTGCAACGGACTATGGCCCACCCCCGCCCCGTGCGACCAGCATACGACGCAATGCGTATGGATCACCACGGCCTGATTGAGGGATCACGATTCCAAACACATACGCCTTTCACGTATGACTCACTTTGGCAATGGACCGTATATTCACTTTGCACTTCACTTGAATCAAAAGAAAATGATGAGTTCCTCCATATGCAACTAGCCACACTCCCCATTCAACATACACGCATGACAGACGGGAGGTGGGGGCATATGTTGGACAGCAAGAAATATCATCGCACAAACTCTACAATATGATAATAGAACTAGCTGCCCACTTAGTAAACTTTAAAGATATATCCGTCGGCGATAATCGTAAATTTAGTCGAGACTGAAATATTTACAATGCAGCGGATAACGAAACAAAAGCCCGCAGCGGTGCATCAACCGCTGCACAAAAGCCAAACACACCCCTGAATCGAACGCGGACCAAGGAACCCATCGGACTAAGCATCATCATAAAACTCCGCAACGGTTGGCTCACCTGCAAAAGTCTAGGAATATCCTAGGTGAGTACAAAAGTACTCGCAAGACTTATTCGTGCTTGATTTAATGCCCTACACATGCTCGCTACCACAGTAATTAAACATGATGCGTTTCCATTAAATCAATACATGGTAAACGCTATGACATTGTCCATGGTATAAGCATGAGTGGTAGAGTCAAAGCATGCTTCAGGCTTCACATGAATACAGGAATGACCATGACAATTGGAATATCACACAGGGGTAGCCCACACCCCATTTAAATTACAGGTTCATCACAGCATCAAGTTCATACAATCTCTCGAACCGTTACCGACAATGCGACTACCCTGAGTATAGTGAGTGCATTATCCCTGGAGTTTGCAAGGCTCCAGGGCCTGAGACTTATCTCAACTACACTCCGGCATCGATTCTCGGTAACGTCCACGCGTTAAAAGGGAAGTAGCACGGGAAGTAACCTCGGGTTGGTATGGCAACAAAACTCTACTTACTCCTAGGTTGCCCTCACCTCCAATCAATACCAACCTTATTCACTGTGCACCCCCTCGGCTCTCACATCTCACCTTAACAGGTTGAGTTAATCAGGCAACAATTGAAGTTCTCAACATAGCGATACACCCTACGCATGCTAGTGTGCTCAAATCCAACATACGATTCAAACAAGCATTCACGCGTATACATAATTACGGAGGATAAAAGAATGCAACAAGCTCTACTTGCCTTGGTCGTAGGATTCGGAGACTTGGGTGAGCTCAACAGTTTGGGGTTCTTCCTCTTCGGGCTCTGTCGCAAGCAACACGAGACACCGGAAAGGAAATGACAAGAGAAAATGAGTTCCAGCATGTATGCATGATGGAAAATGCTAGACATGAGATGCTAAGGTATTTCGTGGATGCTAGGGGTTTATAATAAGAAACATGCCTCAATTTGAACTTATAGGATTCAACTGATTATCCTAGCAAATATATGCATGGCATATCGAGTTCAAGTTCATATTACGGTTGAAAATGGTTAATCATGAGGAATAGGCATGATTTAAAATATCTTATTCACGAAATGGCTTTGATTAGTTGGAAAGATAGAAGTTGAATTTATCTAGATTCGGTTTAAATTCCTTTAAGAATTAGCACATGGGAAGAATCATTAGGGTTTAAACAAGGATGACCGAAATTTTATGTGTGAGCCTTGCAAATGCATTGAACCAAGTTAAAGAAAACTTAGCAAAAATTATGAGCATATAAATTTATAGTTTTTAGAACTAGGGTTACAAGCTATAGCATTTTCAACTATGCAGCCTCTGGCATTAGCTCCTAGCACTTTAATCCTAGCATTATATCCTACAAAAGGCATAAGAAATTACTAAGCACACCCCAAAACCCACCCTCTGCCTGTCCCCTTCTCACTGCTTCACTGAGGAAGAGCAGCCCGGAGGAACTCCGAATGGTCCGGAATGGCTGCTGAGGACTTCGGTCTGGACCTGAACAAGAGGGGAGGAGGAGGAGTGAGGGGAGAAGAAGAGGAATGCAGGAAGGGGGACGGAAAGGAGAGGGGCTGGCTCACCGGAGTGGTGGCTCGAGCTCGCCGGAGCCACGGCCGGAGTTGAAGAAGAAGGCGCCGGCTGAAGAGGATGAGCTCGGGAAGAAGAGAGGAAAAGGGGATTTGGCCAGGGAGGAGAAAAAGAGGAAAAGGGGGTCCTGGCGGGCTTTTATATGGAGGCCGGCGAGCTCTCCACGGAGGCACCACCGCCCACCGCCCCCAACCGGTGGTGGCAATGTGGCGGCCAAGCCCTGACATTTGGGTGCTCACCCGGAAGTAGCTCGGACATGGTCTGGAGTCGGGCAGCCCGGACGTACCTCCCGGAGGTTCCGGAGTGAACCTCCGGCCTTCATAAAGCGGCAGCTCACCCTCTCTGGACTCTCTCAGAAATCAATCTGGAGCCTAGCCGGAATCCGGGCTCACCCGGAGGTTCATCCCAGAGGCTTCGGATGGGACCTCCGGTTGCACCAGGATCACCCACATGCTCTCTGGACTCCCTCGGAAAATAGCTCGGAGACCATCCGGAATTTTCGGACAGCCCGGAGATTCAGCTCGGAGGTTCCGGATCGAACCTCCGGCCGGACAACTCTCGCTCAACCCTCTCTGGACTCATCCGGAAATTAACTCGGAGGCCACCCAGAATTTTCGAGCATCCCGGAGGCTCCGCCCGGAGGTTCCGGACCAACTTCCGGATGAACACAGAGAGCTAAAGCTTGAACATAAATTATTGTTGGAAAATAGGACCAAATAAGTTTGAGTTTTGGTAGTTATCCAAATAAGTTGATTGGTGTTACTTTACAAAAATTGAGTTTTAAGGATGAGATATGTACATATTCTATAAAACATGACTTTCCAACATTCAAGTTTATGCAAGGGTTGTGCATGAATGATGCCATGTATGCATGACGAACGCAAGAACTTATTTATAGGGTGGAATGGGTGTTACAGCACTTAATTGATTCTACATTTTATGTGTATTTTTATTTGATTGTTTATTGTCAATTGGTTGTACAATGTGGATATTTAAATTGATACCTAATTCAACTAAAACTGGTGAGTAAGAGTGACGAGGGGACTAGTGAAGGTAACAACCTAGGGATAAATTGGTGGTTAGCCATTATCACTCTTCGTGGTTACGGGTTGATTACGTAATTACCCTCTATCAGCCGCATGTGGATCATGACCCCCATTGCAAGCGATTCCGGATTGGATGTCATCTACGTGAGGCTTTGCAACCTTCATTTAGAGAACCATCGGAACGCTCGTTAGTGATGCTAAACAGTTTACATTTTGTGTGAATTAATTGGACACCGGGTGGTTAGCCCAATATCAGAAATTGCTTGGTCCTAATGGTACCTAGACAAGAGGAACCAAATAGCTAGTTGTTTGGATATTGGGTGGTTAGCCCAATATCGGGAGTCTCTAGTCCTAACGGGAATTGGACCAGTTTGAATATCTTGGAACATGAACTTGACATCAAAATTTGATGTTGGGGGGTTAGCTCAATATCGAAAATGACTTCTGGTCCTAACAGTATCTGGATCAGTGTGAATACCTTCAACATCAATTGCCATGATTATTTTATGCCGTACGCCATGCTACTTTTCATGTCAAGTGCAATTAAGTCTTGCGAATACGAAAGTACTCAGTGTAATTCCATTCCCATTGCTATTTTGGACAGGTGAATAGGTGGTGTAAAGGGTTATCACATTGCCACTTGATTACTTTACTTAGTTGGTTAAACATCTTGCGGGCATTGGTTGGTTTTGATGATGGTCGCATGGATCATCGGGTAATATGCCTTATTTATGTTTCTGCTATTGAATTTGATGTGTTAATTACTCAATTACGACCTATGGGTCATTCGTTTGTAATTAACTAACTTGCCCATTTGTAAGGGACGTGGTCTATTAATTCTGCAAACCTCATTTTAGAGTTTGTGTTGTGATTATCGAGTTGTTTAACATATCCTTCCATATATCATGTGTGTATGACTTGAAATGGATGGAAGCGACGGTAGGGAGTTGGTGTCGGTCTCTTGTACGTCAATGGTGACTATCTTAGTTGAGTGATCTGCTAGCTGTGATGCAATCGCCGGCTAGGCAGGTTGTGGACTCCTGTGACTTCGGTGGGACATCACATTCGAATCTTTTAAACTCCAGGTCCTGACACCGAGCTTCTCATCCTCCCCTCGGCCGGCGGCTAGGACAGCCTGGCTAGGAGGGGAGGTGGCTCAGCCTGCAGTGGCGACCGAGGGGGTGGTACGGCAGGGGCAGCGACGGCGGCTTGGAGGGAAGGTGAGATGAGAGAAGAGACCACCATAGATTGGGGTGGGTTTATTACTTTTTTTCGAAATTGAGTTAGATTAGGAGTTAGTTAGTGAAGAGATTAGAGAAGAGAAATTTGTGCGACTTAGTTGAGAAAAACATGCGACATACCATCACCACCAACTGACATTTATAAGATAGTAATAGGTATCTCACGCTCGTGCGTGCGACAAACATAATATATACTTACCGATGTAAGTAATACATAAAAAAATTTATTAACCATAATAATATGTCTCTTAATAAAAATAAATAATTTAACATGGTCACGAATCTTGCGACAACTTTATTTAATAATTTTTTTATGCACAGATGCTCATTCATGGGATCAGCGTCGGGGTGAAGGATGACGAATTCGAGTCTCTTTAAAAAGCCGAACTTAAGACCGAAGGTGAACGTGCGGTTGTGCATACGTTGAGCATTTGCCACATATATTCCATCTTGCATGGCTAAGAGCATGCAAAAGGAACAATTGTAAGGTCCAAGTAGTTGGTTTGCGCACAGGTAAGATCAAAGCATGCACTACCGTGCTCGTGTAGCCGGTGGTGATGCCTAAAGTATGGGCCCTCGACATGGGAACTTAGGAGCTGCACCATCTTGAACATACGTATAAGAAACTTGAAAAACAAACATAAATATAAAGGAAAAACAAAAGTTCAAATAATAAAAATCTCTACCCCACGCCATCGCTCATCCCCTCTCTCACAACACCGGTTATCTACTCCCACCATGCAATGCACCTGTGGCATGCCGATTGACAAAAAGCCGGCAATGCTACTACACTCAACTCCTATGCATACTAGCAGAGTGCCCGTGCTTTGCAACGGATATAGATTTTAGAAAGAAGGATAGTATTATAAAATAAACTATGATGGTCATTTTGTTTCTCAAGTTATGTAATAATATATCTTGTTTAAAATTACTATGATACTATCCTTCAAAATACCGTTGAAAAGCTTATGTAGAAGTCTATAACTTTCTCAGTTGTGTCAGTTTGAAATTTGGCACAGTTTGGTAGTAGTTTTCAAATTTATCTCATCGTTTTGAATTTTCAAACCCTATATTAAATACCTGTCACGATTTTTTGTAATGTCGTCCATCAATTCTCATATAGGGACTAAATAGAGACTACCTTTACAGCATTAACCTAGCATTTGACCAAAATTTTGAAATTCTTCTTCTTCTTCCTCCCTCTTCTCTTCTTCCTTCTTCTTCCTCATTCCCCTTCTTCCCTTTCCCTCTCTTCTCATTCCCCAATCAAGCTCCTCTTTATTCCCTTGACGGCGGCTAGGGCAGCGTAGCTAGGAGGGGAGGCGGTGGTGACCGGCGACGATCCACAGTGGTGGCGGCGCGGCAAGAGGTGGCAGCGGCTTGGAGGAGGGCTGAGATAAGAGGAGAGAGAGCACAGGGGTTGGGGTGAACTTTATTTTTTTCGGAACTCGCGGCAATGGTGCTTGAGCATTACGAGGGGCTAAGGTAGGGGTGGCGGCGCGAAAAGGGAGCGCAAGGAGGATGGCAATGCATTTTATATAGGGGCGAGGCCGTTGGGCGCGGATGATGCGGTTACGGAGAAGAGATTTAACAAAGTTGTAGTTTAGTTAAGAGATAATGTTTGTTGGATAAGATATGGTTTGTTAGGAGTTTGTTAGAGATCAATTAGTTAGTTGCTTTTATTGTTAGAGATTTTTAAATAAGACTAAAAAGGGAGGGGAGGAGGTGTGGATGAACCGCCACCACCAACTCTCATACTATAGATTGGTATAGACTAGTAGTGAATTCTGGCGATATTTCCCTTATACTAGCGGATATTTACGACATGCATTTCACAAAACCTGTGTAACAAGGACATATCACAACATGGCAATATAAAGCAGCTGAATAATGTAATCGAACCCTACTAGTAGGATCATGTAACAATGTCAAGCACATGAGTTGATCACAAAGGATCAACCTCCAAGCCTACATACTAGTCGCAAACAACAAAGTGTTGGTGGGACGCCTTCACTACATACTTCAACCATCCAAATCATCCCAAACAGGTAATAGCTTAAGTAACTAGCAAGAGGTAGTTCTAGGTATCACATCCTAGCTACTAATAATTTCTATGGCATGTCTAGCTCATGTCTCAACTAAGGGAGTAAGGTGTGAAGAGTCATCATGCAACACCCTTAGAACTATCCCATCTCACAAGTGCTCAAGTACCTGAAAAGAAAACCTTGGAATGCGTGAAGTGATGTGTCCTAGCTGTCCTGATCTTTCGATGAAAGGTAACTATCGAATTTAGTGAAGAAGATATTGACGATCTGACTACAACGTATGACGGCATGGCACCTTCACAAATGCTACACCAAGTGCGGAGGTGATGGGGACATGACCCTCGTGGATACACCTGCTGCTACCTCTACTTCCACTACTTCAACTACATCCCATGCTCAAACTACAAAGAACAAAAGGAGGTACGTCAAGATCTTCAAGAACAAACGAGGATTCAAGTTCAAGCTCTCGGGAGTTGGGAATGAAGTTCACGTGATCATGACAATGTCCCACATGAATTGGTACTATACAATAATGTTTCTCACGTCACCTTTGGTCCAAGAAGAGCTAGAGATCAAGTTCCAAAAATTCTGGATGCTGATTTGGATTGCTTAGATAGCCCAGACTTCAAACGACTATGTCTTGGGAATACGGACTCCGATTTGGGTAATCTTGGACTTTATGCAAAGCTTATCTCGTGCTCTTTCCAATGCATCTAACCTCATCTTCAAATTTCACACCAGCAAGCCACAATTAGCAAAATAGTCCGAGGCTATTTTTGAACAGAGTCCAAAGGTGCTACACCACCTTCACTTGGGCTCATGAGCCTTGTACGACTTAGGGGCGTGCGCCCACCCCCTGGCCGCCACCTTCTCTCTTTATATACCCCCTAGAATACTCTCTCAAATTTTTGGTTTCGCTAAAGTTTAGAGCTAGCTACGTTATTGTTCGTTGTGTTCTTCATTTGTGTCTAAAGACCAGATAAAGATTGTTCGTGGAATCTCACCTCTTTGAGTACTTTTATTATATTCGCAATTTTAGATTGATATTTCATAATTCTTTCTTGTTCTTTAATCACTTGCAGGGGTTAGAATCTCGTGTTCAGGTTGACCGTGCTCTTGGCATCATCAATAACCTACCAAAGTTGGTCTAGTGATTGCTAAGGCGCATCGTCGTCGCACGGTGTAGTCGGATCATCAAGATCGAATCCAAACATATCATATTATCCTTCCCATTGAAAGATCGGGACACCGATTGTTCTATGAGTGGTATTAGAGCTACAGTTGCTCAATGAGAAATTTATTTTTTTATAGTTAGATTTGTTTTTACCTATTGTCCAGAAAAAACCTACAAAAAAATAGTAGATTGGTTTCCCCACTATCCAAACCACTTCGTGCCATTGCATCTTTGTATTCAGTAATTTTTGCATTGTTGAATTCGTGGTTGCATTGCCGTGTCAAGTTACTGGTCATAGTTGTAGATCGTATCTAGTTCATCTAGTCGCTGCCACCATCATCATGCCGGTGCCACCATCATCTTGCTGCATGCCCACCACCATCGCTGCCACACCAACAAAACCCTTGCTGGCACCACCATCATCTTTTTTTGCTACCGCTGCTTCCCTTGTGGCCACACCTTGGAGAAGAACAAGGAGATGGTGCCATGGTCACTTGCATCTTTGCTTGACCACACCATTAGCAGATTGGATCAGCTCCACAAAGTTTTAGAAAGTCCAACACGAACATGAAAGGTTTTTAATTGGATTTCAGGTTGAACTAAGCAAAGGAATTATCTTGTGGGGCTTGGTTTCTATCTCTAATCCATTTGGGACTTGGAGTAGGATAATGATTGGATTTGAAGATTTTGGGCATCACCGGTGAGGTACACGGAGTATAGTTTTTGTGTGTCAAATTTTGGAGATGAGTCCCACCTTACAGTCTGTCAGTTTATTTGTAGATGCTGGTACCTCAATGCAGTGAGATGAGTTGGACATTTTACACCGTTGATAAAAATGACCTTGCTGGATGTCACGATTGGTGTGCTGGGTTTTCCAAAGGGCAGTCGAGTTGAGGAAGCAACGTTATGCGGAAATTCATCATAGTGGGAAGATGTCATCTATATTCGCCATTGGAGTCATGTTTTTGTTTGTCTCCCCGTGTACTAGGCGTGGTGATCATGGTAGAGTTTTCTGCAGTTTGTTTTTGTCTGATAAGCGCTAGGAAGTCCCAATCTTTCGAAGAGAATACGAGCTCAATTTCAGTGGAGGCGACTTTGCCGATCTGACTACAACCGTGTGACGACGGTGCACCTTAGCAATTGCTAAAGCAACTCCGCAGTGTTATTGAGCTTGCCGAAAAGCACGACCAACCTATTCACGAAGGATGTATTCCAACAACCAACCGAAGAACAAGCAAAAACATGATAATGGCAATCTAAAATTGCAAATATGGATGAAACACGAGATGATATTGGTGAGATTCCTAATAGTAGCCACGACAAATGGTTTTTGAACAAAATCAACAGACTCAAATAGTAACAATATGGCTAAATAGAAACCCGATGAAACAGAAGCCTTCAGGGGGTTTTGATAGATGGGAAAGCACCCGTAGCCGAAACGGACTTGAACTAACCTATGTTGGTTTGCTTACGGGTGGTTTAAACCGGCTAGTGCAATTTTTTGGCAGATTTCTAATTTTTGATAGCCGATGACCCAAATGACTATATAATGATTTTATTCTTCTTGTACTTGACCGAAACTTCAATTGATCTTCAAGTGGGCTTGTTTGATCTTCATCTTCATATCATCATGGGGGCTTTAAGGTTTAGAAATCTTCCCTTGTCATCTCGAGAGCTTGAACTTGAATCCTCCTCCCGAGAGTTTGAAGATGAATCCTCACCGGCTCTTGTCTTGTCCTTCATAGCTTGAGCCGGGGGACACAGTGGAAGTAGGAGTAGTTGTGGGTGTATGCATGGGGGTTTTATCCTTATCATCCTTCCTTCCTTGAAAACAAAGCCATCCTCGGCTTTGCATAATCTAAAAAGCATCAAATAGCAAAGAAAACATGTACACATCATATATGTATCGATTAATTGTGGTTAGCTCTTCAGGGTTAGCAAATATATGAAAACCATAATTAAAACTGTGATACACCATGGTAGATTTTGAAAACATGTAGAGCGGCGTATCATTCTTGTAGGGATATAGGTAGGCTACACTAGCGCAAAATAAAAAATTTCTACCGCGTAATCCAGGAATTGCTATAGGAATAGATCACAAGGTTACCTCTAGACGCGCAGATCTGTAGCGGAAGTAGAGTCGATGCAGCATCAGTGCAGCTATAGCCGTACTACCTTCTCCTCCTCGTGGTTCCCTCGAATAGTTCGTCTCCACCTCGTGGTTCCCTCGAACGGTTCGTCCAAGCGTCGCAGCTGTAACGCCTCCAAGGTATCCATACGTTCAGGGAGGAACGTCACTCGTCCGGATTGCTAGATCTGAGTGGGTGACTTTGGGTGCGGGAGGAGAGACGGCCAGGTTTCGGAATTTTGAATTGGTTTAACCCTAACACGTCTGTCCCCTCTCCTTATATAGACGTATGAAAGGATCGTAGGTGCCGACTAGAGGGGGGTGAATAGGAGGCTAACCAATTTTAAACAATTTCTTCAATTTATCAAGATTAAAACTTAATAGGTTGAAGGATTCAGCTAGCTGTGTGACAGTTCAGATACTTAGGCAATATTTGATTATAAATTAACACACAACTGTCACACAGGTGTCTAACACAGGTGAACTAGCAACCCTAAGCAAGTGTGAAAGACAGATAGCTGTGTAACAGATAACTTGCACAGATATGAGACAAGCAATAAGACAACTGTGTCACAGCTAAGTTAACACAGGCAAAGAAGTAAAAGTCACAGCTCGATTATGTATATCAGTGAATCATACAACCATGCAACCAGATGAGCAAGTAAATGCAGAATGAAAAGTACTCAGAGAGAGAAGGGATTTTTCACCGAAGTTCCCATTCTTTTCAGAGAGATACATCTCCGTTGGAGAGACTACTCCGAAGAGATAGCCAGCACTGAATCGTGCTTGTTCTCCGAGTACCTGAGCATTCAGGTCTCTTGCCTTAGCTTGTGGAAGTCTTTTTGCTTTACAGCAGGTAGACCTCAGATCACCTTCACAAACTACTAGGCCAACCCACACAAGCTTGGGAGGTCACCAGCAACTCCTACACCCGTCTTGGAGTAGACACTCCAAGACGGAATCTGCAACGTAAACTCTTGGAGGAACCAGTGCTCTTTGCTCAAAGCTCCAACTCTCTCTCAAACTAAGACTTAGGAAGATTTGCTTTTGTTCAGGAGAAGGGAGGTTTGCAATGGTTGAAAGTGATTCACAAGGGTTGGCAAAGAGTGCAAAGCTTGAGGTCCAAGACCTCCCCTAGTCCCCTATATATAGAGTCCACAAGCACCTGACCGTTACACTTATGCCACGTAGGATTAAGTGGTTCACCGGTGACAGGCACCGGTGACACAGCTAATCACAACGCACAACGGTAACCGGCTCAGGCAGACCGACACCTGTGTCACCGTAGGCTGACACAGGTGAAACCCTAACTGACGTAGCCTCACTACTCAGCCCGGTCTTGGCACATTACATGCCCTCAGCGCACACACTAACTCTTATGCCTACTCAGGAGAGAACCTCCAACAGTCTTTTGACTCGGCAGACAGACTATTGCAGTGCAGTTCCCTTAGCATTTACAAGCTCTCCCCTGGCACAGAGATGTACCTGAGTCATAGAGCGGTTGTTCACCTGTGACACAGCTGTGCCACACAGGTAACTTTGGCTCTAGAGTTTTAGGAAGCTAGCACAGCAGTGTGCTAGCACAACCCAGTTTCACACTTGTGCAAAACTGTTGTTACAGGGCCACTGACCTCAAGGCATCAGTGCCACTGTCCAACACTCTGAGCATTGAGCAAAAGAAACTCCAAAAATCATTGCTACTTCATCCCTCTTGATAGTACAGGTGTTTCCTAAGGACTCAAGAAAACTAGCAAACCTAGGCTTCAGCTACCACCAACTGTAGTCATGGCCCTTGACGTATCAAGCCACCATCACCTTGCTTGCAATTCCTTGCACAACATCGGCTTCTTCACAGTTGTGGCACAGCTGCCTAGCGCAGCTATCTCCTTGTCCTGGAAACCACCTTTGTACTTTTGGGTGGTCATCCCTTCCTGGATGAATCCTCTTCATGGAACCTAATCATCCTGCTTACACTCATTGTAAACATTAGATTCCAGTTTGGGTTGCCATTAACCATCAAAACCATTTAGGAGCCTAGCTAGGTGCTCTTTCAATGTCTGCATAATGGGCTTCTATGATAGAGGCCCATTAGGACTCAATGCCTAGTCTAACTCGGATCCTAATCCGAATTAGGCTCCAGCCCCTTAAGTGTGCGACCCTATAGGTTCACACACGTTTAGACATGACTCGAGTACTCCTACTCGGTCACTAATTGGTAGTGGCCCCTAGCAGGACGTGCCAACTCCCAAACGCATATAAAGATTGTATCGGATGAACCTTCACAATGTTATATATGCAACTCCCTTTGCCTCACGATATTTGTCAAGCTCAAGCTCGAGCTTGACCGCTCTTTCTCAATCACGTGTCTCGATATCCTTTACAAGGTTACTCTTTAACCTCAGGTAGCACGGCCATGCATTTCTGGATTCGATCACTCGAGGGGCCCAAAGATATCTCTCTCATTACAGAGAGGGGCAAATCCCATTTTGATTGACCATGCCTCGCAACATGCTTCATGACAAACAAGAAAGCAATCTTTATAACTACCCAATCACGGAGGAGCGTTTGGCAACCCCTAAGTAAGTCATTACACATCTCAAGCACATACGACAATCTCAGGTCAAAGGACATAGCATACATATTGCAGTGTCTAAAGTTGGGTCGGTCCAACCCCATGTTCCCTAACATGTGCTCATATAATTGGTTCGACATCTCTATGTCCATGACCCGTGAAACATGGTCAACAACCAATACATATGCTAGTCTATTATTCATATGTGTCCTCACATAAATTTCGACTAGGGACCAATTTAGAATAATCATTCAAGCTTAGTACAGAGTTTCACAAATAAGTCACATACTTGCTAATCAATACAAATGATACTATTCAAGAAATATTTAATAAATCATGGATACAATGAAATATGATCATCCCTATGATTGCCACTAGGGCACATTTCTAACAATTCTTATGATCCCAATGAATGTTGCAACTTAGTTTGCGAGTATAAGTGAAGAATTCATGCATACAATCTGTGGTACAATGCCCATCATTAAACCATCCCAACCCAATATAGGTGAATAAACATTACTGGTACCCAAATAAGAAGTGACAACATGTTGAGACTTATCACAAGACAATGCACGAATATTGGAACAATCATGTAACAAGCTATCTGGCATAAATTTCAGCACCAATATTGGAAGTCATATCAAAACGATGAAGCATGGACATCAAATTAACTTTTCTCAAAATATAAAGTTGGCCATATGGAATACAAATCCTATGCACCAAGATTTCATTGCTTATGTCATAAATTGCTACAACATGTAACATAATCCTTTGAATCAAATACCGACATTACAAAGGTCGTGAGATAAATAATTGCATGTGGTCATTGTTGAAATGAGTAAATTTAGAAACAACCTGTTCAGTACAAGTGATGCAAATCATATGCACATAAATTTCATTGTCTACAATAGTGTCTCCAATTAAATTAATTATATAAACAAGAGTGTAGATGAAATTCTAAGATGGGAAACTCACAAGTTCATAAACCTTTTCTAGAGCATATGTCAAAGTCATAGGATTAAAAAGTTGGATAGCACATACAACATCACGAATAATGGCATTATGCAGGTCATTATGTTCTATCAACTTATCATAGCCTACTTAAGATTCAGTTTCTACACATGACTCAATAATTGCTGCTCTTAAAGTAGTAAAATAAACTATTTCATAACATGGAGCACTCAAATCAACTTCTATATCACCAAAAATAGATTGCACATCATTAATATTACAGCATGGGGTGTTGAAATCAGAAATTTCAGAATTCTCATCATGTATCATCACTTTGTAAACCAAATCACTAGGTAAATCAACAGTGTCACAGGAGGTGCAAAAATCATCTAGCAGTTCAGAAGTTTCAGTAACAGTATCAAGTGATGTCTTGGAAACAACTTCGTCATGTTTAATCACATCCATGTGTGGTAAATCAACAATTTCAATGTGTGGAATATGAATTTCAGCATTAACATGTGATTCCAAAACATAAGTAGCATGGTCATCATCTAGTTGTGGCATGGATATATAGGTGAAGCATTATCACGCAACTCTTCTTTTTCACAAGGAGCATCAAGTAATTCATCACAAACAGTATTTTCAACTTGTGCCAAAGGCAAAGTAACAATTGGTTCTACTCTAGGTTGCTCTAGAATAGCATGTGTAGTGGACAAGGTAGTTCATTCAACTCAACACATGTGAGGTAGGACAAGCGGTGAAGACAGGTTACAAATTCGAAGCGGTGCGACATTCGTAGCAAATACGAAAGTAGTTGTAGTAGGTGCAACACTGGAGGAAATATCATAAGCAACTCTTGTTGTGGAGAATCATACCGTTCGCCTGCTCATCTCATGGAGTCATCTCTTTATCTCCTATTCAGCTCTACAAGCAAGACGGAACAAATGATTGATAGAATAGTATTCCTTATGCACAAGTTATATCCTAAATTTCATGGTTCAAGCCTCTAACAAATTGTTCATGGTAGCTTCCTCACTTTTGTATTAGAATATGCATCCAGAACTCAATTATCCAAAAATCTTATCCTCCCCAATACAACTTTTTGAGCGCCTTCAACAAGGAGTTTCTGGCACTTAGAGCTTATCCTGGATTTAACCCATCTAAAAGCTTTGCAAACTCATCAAAAAATTTCCCTAGCTTCTTTAGCATGTATGTCACCTACCCATGCCATAGCTTCATCCAAGGAAGGCTCCTGTTGCCACCTGCCCTCCTGTGCCCTAACTTCCTTTATGGGTGGCATGCATGCCCTCGTCTATTCCCTCCCATCTTTTTGCCTCATCTGCTCTAGATCACTCCTATACGATGTGCCTTACCTCGTGATGCGAACATGTTTGCCAGAAAATGACCGGACACACCAGGAAGGCAGCTATGTCGATGCATGTATGCGCTGGACACGCCCTAAACGCACCCCGAGCTTGAACAAGTAGTTCGCATGCAGCGTCTCCATCTCTTTGGAGTTTAGCTGTAGTACATCATGCCAAAAAACATCAGCAACCCCCGAGCTCATCCAAGACACCATCTCCACACCTATTCCTCCCCTTAACTCCCTCGGGCTGGTCCTAGCACCAGAGGAGCCCGGAAGCCATCGCACCGACCGGTTAGACCAGTGAGCTCTAACTCATAATGTCAACGACTGCAGTAGTTCTTCCTCCTCTATTTTCCTCCTAAGCTACTCCCTGAAACCCTTTGATCTTCCTCCTTGATTTTCCCAGCTCGCCATGCCTAGGAACGAAAGTTAGAGCTCATCGGAGCTTAGGCTCTCGGATGTCATTACCGGTGGAGCTCCGACGGTCTTGAGCAACCGTTGACCTCATCATCTTCTTCTCCTCATCCGTCCAGGTACGAGCCACGCTCGCTGACGTACCCTAGCGCGGTGATGCAAGCTCACTGGAGCTTTGCCTGAGCTCGCCGCTGTCGGGCTGAATCTCCCTGCCGCACGCTCTAACCCAAACGACAGTGTGCAGCCGACACGTGTCCCCCCCGCTCCGTTTTGGAAAATAATAGTTTCGGCGGGGGGGGAGGGGGTTGCTGACACCTCGGGCCCGCGCGTCAGATTAAGTGACCGCGCCCGACAGCCGTTGCTGCCGCCCTGCATTGAAAGCGTACTTTAATATGTCAGAAGCACATTTATACTAGTTTTCTCTGGTTTTCTTCTCAAAACTCAACTCCGCACTGATTCGATCGGTTCATTGGGATTTAGGCTGATTTTTTGAAAGCGTGAACCGGTTCCAGGATCACGAAAATATTTTGAACATTTCATTCAAACACAATTTTAAATTTCAATCTTATTTGAATAGGAACAGAGGAGATCTCATTTTTGCTAGGAAATTTATTATCTTTAAAGTGCTAATTTGTTCAAAATAATTCCAGAACACCCTAACATACTTTATGGACATTCTCATAACACTTTAGGACCTTTGTAACCTAAAAGTAGCTATATACCCTACTTGCTTTGGAAGAAGACATAATGTCTTGACCATTCTTATATAGTGATCATTATTTCATGCTATGTAACTTTAACAAAAATTGGCTGTAAGTCTAGAGACCTTTCTGAAATTTCTATCACCTTGCCACCCTTGTTACCCTCTGGACCCAACCAAAGCAAACATCAAGATTTTGTTGACCCTGATAATAAGAAGCATGTTGCTTATATGTTCTCTATATCGTACCCAGGTGAAAGTGCATCTAGGCCTAAGTGTTGTTTTGGTGGTTAATGACAAATGATTAAGGGACTAATGATCATCACTGAGTGTATGGACAGGTTTAGTCCCAAGAAAGTACAAAGGAGAAGCATCGATGAACCCTCAAAATAAAAAGGAGAAAACAAGATGGTAAAATCTCAAGAGATAGATTTCATATTTTTAGTGGCATAAGTCACCTTGAGTATAAGTACATCGTACTATTAAGAGGGGCTTGATGAACATGTCTTGAGAAGGGACAATGCCGAGCTAAACCCATTTGTCATAAAAAGTCACGAAAAACCTGTCGGGACCCAAAATCCATAACAGAGAATCTTAAGTGAAATCACCCGCTAAGTCGAAACGTCAACCCCGACCTCAACCCTTGGGTATCAATTCCAAGAGGAGTGGAGTGATATGGTTTCAAATAGCCCGAGACATCAACCCCGAACTTGCTCCAGCAAACTAGTGCACAGATTAAGTAGGGTGATATGGTCTCCTCACTCTTTTCTCACTGAGCCAGAACATCAATCCCAAACTCATCCTGACAAATTAATGCTTGGCTGAAGTAGGATGATATAGTTCCCAAACTTCCAGTGGAAGAATCACTTCACAGGGGTGATTAAACCTAACAATTCTATGATATAGACTCTGAAACCCTACCCACACTATGTGCTTCAATAACGTACACGCAAGGCACATGAGGCAGGTGAGAACAAACAAGTATCACAACAGCAACTCTACTAGTTATTCTTTAAAACTTAATGATATAATTCACACAAAGAGTTGATTACACAGTGGAAGATTAAATGTAGCTAAGAAGCCAAAAATGTAGGGCCAAAAGATGGCAGCAAAAACAAACCAAATTGCCGAACCCTGGGCAGGACCACTGCCTGGAATTCCCAGCGACTAGTCATCGTGAGCGTCGATCTCTACATAGAAACCATCCGTTGAGGGGATGATTTCCTCTGCACAAAATTATTAATAACTGCAAGGTGAGTACAAAAATTGTACTCTGCAAGACTTACACGGGAAATTAGTAATAGATGCAACAGGTTTCAATAAGGAGGTAATTGTGGACTATTTTGCGGAAAGCTGATTATTCTTTTGATAATATTCTTTAAGTAGGATGAAATTCGACTACTAGATTACTTTTAAAGGAGATGAATTGAATCTTCACAATGAAATCTACTGTAAACTACCGCACACTTAACCCTCGATTCTTCCTCAACCACCAGGGAGGAAACAATCGCTAACTCCTCAACCTTAGAGTTGGCATGTTTTAAAGTATTGTTGTAGTTGTCTAATTCAATGTGGATTCTTACCAAGCTGTCCATAACCGCGGACACAATTATTCGAATAGTTCAGACCCTGCAGGGGTGTACATCTTTATCTACACGTATCAATCGACTCTTAATGCTGGGCCAAAGACACACTTCACGAGGCGTGTTAGTAGAGTGTGATTGAACACGACCTTTACAATATTTTCGACTTAAGTATGAGCCGCCCTAATGGGCTAATCAGTGTACACCAGTCCGGCCGGTACCCCGACACAGTCCCAAAAGTTGTAGCAGGTGATACATCTCCGGTCCCGGACCGTGTGTAACCCTTACACCTATATTGAGGCACCACATCACATCATTTTTTACTGACCCAGCAAATAGAAATGACAAAGTATGCAGCTCATAACTCAAGTCTAGACAAATTATTCAGTCGTGGGTGGCCCATTATACCACCCGTGTAGAAGTATGCAAATCTTGGTTCAAAAGGACACCGGGAACCGGTCCTTGTGGGAAAAACGAGACAACCCACCATGCTCCTAGCCATGGCCTCTCGTCTAAGCCCGATCATTATTAATCAAGTTCATTAGTTACTTCCTGGTGAACACCCACCTACCACTTAACCCATCCAGAGTGTTATGTTTTGTCTACCATCCAAGGAATTACGACTTCTAGATGTCTAAGCATGTCTAAGCATCATTAACTAAAGTAACTTAGAAGCAACATCTATACTACTCTAAATAGGTTGGGGTGTGGTGGGGTTGATTGAGCGACAAAGTAAGTTATGCAAGGAATAAAGCTAGCACTTAACATAAAGTATAAGTTGAACGCATGCGATAGGATTTTTGAAATAATTAATAATTTGTAAATAGTAGGATGATCACAAATTGTTCAAAGGGTTGCTTGCCTTGTGGTTCAGCTATTAAGTCTTGTCCCTGCTCAGGATTATACGCTTCGGAATCCTCCGGTTCTATCGAGAAGAACGACAACACCGAAAAAAGGAGGCGTAATAATAAATATCACAATGATGAACATCAGCATGATATGAAATGCATGTCATGGCATAGAAGACTCAAAATAAAGGCTAATGCAAGTGGAATCAATTTAATCGGAGTCCGGACGCTCGAAATATCACGATCCGATGACCTCCGGCTAATCGAAAAACTCTAATTTGAGTTTTTAGCCATTTACATTTTTCCTAGAATGCAAACATGTATGAAAATGACATATTTGAGTAGATCTCATTTTTCTGAACATTTTGATATATTAGTTGCATTTTTTGATTAAAAATGGATTTTCTATAAATTTTCTAAGATTTAATCAATTTAAATACCCTTTTTGAATTTTTCTCAGTAAATAAAAATGATATTAAATAATAAATATTTTCATCACTTATCTCTATCTTAGCCTCAGAGAATGACATGTGGGGCCCTATAGTCAACTCTAGTGAAAATTGACTCGGGTCAATGACAGGTGGGGCCCACTTGTCATGTATTTCCATTTTCTTTATTCTCTTTATTTTAAAACTGTTGTGCGGGTCCCACATGTCATACACAGGTTTAAACTGAGTTAAACAGTACATTAATTATAGATATTAATTGCACTTAGCCATAAGTGTTGCCATTAATGTGTCATTTTACTAATTAACTGCATTAATTATGTCTTAACAGCATAATTAAGGGGGCATTAATGCCCTAATTGATATGGCCGGACTCGGCCGTTCGGCTCTGTAACACCCATCCTAATGTATAAATG
>JAGXJF010000100.1:0-68881 GCA_019208055.1 Stipa capillata | reverse complement strand
CTTGGGCACAATGGTTCTCTTGCATCTTTTTATTTAACGGGAACTAGACTTCTTAGCATGGAACATACATCAATCTTGTGGCGTCTATCAACCTCAACTCCAAAAAGAGAGGATTAAACAACTCCTAGTAAAAGGATCAAACAACTCCAAGAGGAGAGGATCAAACAACTCCAAAAAGAGAGGATCATTTTTTAGCTCAGCTAAGGAGAATGCACCCTTGAACTTTGCTTTGATTTGACAGCAAGATTTTTGGGCTTTGATCTACTGGATTTCTCACCTGGAATCCCCTTAGATCCAGAAGTTATCTTTTTGGTGACATCCTACTTATACATAAAAATAGGAGATTAGTCATGTAGTCAAGAGAAAACTATTGGAATGTTAGTGCAACATGCTCTTATTCTTAATGATTGCTATAATGAAGCCAACAAATATCAATTTGGCAAAAGTGATTCACTTGACTTGCGTAGAGGTTTAGCACCATTATTGCACACACAGATTGATTCATCTATTTGGTACCACGTGTATACTTAGCACAACAATCTTAAATGTAGAGTTTTCACCCCTCTATGCCCTGTTGTAGTCTACTTACAGAATCGAGATCACAATTTCACAAATACCACATGTCCTATGATTACACAACGTAGAGAAGGACAAAAAACAGAAGAGGAAGCAATTAATGTTCATAGGCACTTATAGAATTTTATACATGTACGACCAAAGCATTCTCATACTAGTAGCAATTTAAGGGGGTGTTTGGTTGGGCTTTTCAGTAGCTTTTCACTGAAAAAAGCTACAGCCCAACCAAACGGCCAGCTTTTCAGCAATTTTTGCCAACAGTAGCTGTGGGCTTTGCAGTGCAAATTCAGCTGTTTGGAAAAGCTGCCTTCTGCCAGCTTTTTGCAATGTGTTGAAGCTTCAGTGCTCATTTTCAAAATGTTGTAGATAATTTGGATCAACCAAAAGCCATATGTTCACTTTCTCACAGCCACATCAGCTTTTTCAGATAGCCAGCCAACATCAGCTTTGTCAACAGCCACAACCCAACCAAACAGACCCTAAGTCCATTCATCAGTGACACCATCGGAGAAAAATCGTGTGATGTCACACACCAAAATAGCAACAGAAGCCTCGTCTTACAGAGCAAGTAGGTGGTGAAGTGTCAGCAAGCAGCACACCTCCACTAAACAAGCGCAAGCACACGCTCAATGCATGAACACTCTAATTGAAAATATGATTTTTTTTAATCTGCTAGGAAAAAACACCTTAAAATCGAGCATGATATCCAGAAAACATATTCCTCGCCTGTTGCTTTCATAAATCTACACCACATTGTGCAAAGAAATGCGGCGGAAAGTTGCAATTTTTTTAATCTCGCCAATCCCGTATGAACCCATAAGCACAATAGAACAATACCTTGAGCAGCTTGTGTTTCATCAAAAAGATGAGGTGCAACACCAAGGTGGCCATTCCTCGCAAACCCAAACACCAGCGTGTTCCATGAAATCACATCCGGCCGCACGCCCCGCTTGCCTGCATCGATTCAAACAGCTTGAAAGCCCCTTCCAGCAGAGCAACGTTAGTGTATACGTCAACGAGATCAGTCCACGCTAGGACGTCACGTTGGGGGAGGGATGTGAACGCGACACACGAGGCAGTGACGTCCCGGAGCGCGGCGTACATGGCGACGAGCGTGTTCTCCAACGACGGTGTCGTCAGCGATGGCCGGCCGGCCCTTGGCGGCGAGCGCATGCACGGCGGCGTGATGCAGAGGCGGAGCACCTGCGGGAGGAGGAACCTGTCCGGCGCGGTCCCCACGGCACGCATGGCCACGAACGCCTCCTCGTCCTCATCTCATCGCACCTCATGCCTGCCCAACCCGCGCCGTCAGTGATGGGAGTAAGTTTTTTTTCCTTTTTTTCCTGAAGTAAGGCCACAATTAGTTTTTTTAATGTTAATCTTATCCAAATTATATGATTGTGAGGTGTATTTTAAATTTCAATTGAAAGATCTATACGTAAGAGCCATAATATTTGTAAGAAAAAAGAGTATGAATGAACCATTATCATCACCAACTTTCATTTATATAATAGTATGATAGAATAGATATGGTGGCACACTGCTAGACATATCTGGTCAAAATACTACACATGCTATTCTGGACATTTTTTATTCGTAAAGCGTAACTCTTAGTCTCAGTCTAGATTTTTAAACAGTGCCACAAGGCTTCAGACCCTCCAGCGATCAAGTTCCACTTTAATATTGTTGTGCTTCTAATTGATCTGTAACTATTAACGTACTTAGTTAGCTATAAGTATTAATGTTTGATCTTTGTAGCAAAGTACTCCAGCACTAGTAGTACTACTATCTAGCATGTCAGGCGAACGGCTGATAAGGTCCACGAGACAAGACTTGTGAGAACACCTATTCTTACGTCTCTTTTTAATTTGATGTACTACATTAATTAGTGCCGGAATTCTTGTTTATTCCCGAGAAGACCGGCCAATTCTTGCAAGTTTTGATTCTCATCTATTTCCCTTACCCATCTCGAGCATATGCCATGAATCTATCGGAAACACGACAACATTCATTTTTCCGAATTCAACTAACAAACAAAGTTCTGCTATTTTGGTTATTTTGGGATTTGAAGCGCAAAATATGACCGCCTGTGTAGATTTCAAGTGAATCTTGGTGATTGATCAAACAAGGAACGCAGTAATTCTCTGGCCGGTTTTCGGTTAATGTGATGTGGTATCTAGTTAGTTATGATCATATTTACCAGTTCCAATAAAATTATGTTGTTTCTATTCAAATTCTTTTGTTGCTTATACAGGTTGAGGCACTTGATCACGTTGCGAACAAGAAAACATGGGACAAATAGATGGATATAGTTGCGGTAGCGTTTTTCTTTCTGTTAATTAATAAGTTGTGCAATGTTATTGGTGAGTAGATAAGTCACGAGAGGACTCATGTGCAAAATGACTTGGGAGACGAGATCTCTTTTGGTCCCTTCCAGCACTGTGGTCATGTGGCTAGCTGCGTTTCAGATCTCCCCATCAGCCTCATAACGCTCGTTGAGCTGCTTATTTAGCTGAGATTTTGTGCAGTTCAAGCCAAGTATTCAAGCGTCAATTATTGTGCCATGCGTTACTATTGTAATAGCACTGCACAAAACAAAGGATGGTCATAGATCACAAGAAATGATATAGCCTCTTAATTAACAGGACAAGACGGACAGAAACCCCTGCGTTACTGTGTTTACAATGTGCTTAACGGACATGACATAACTTTTTCCTTTTTAGTAGCAGACATGGTATAACTAAGCTAAGATATTGTAGCACCGTGCTAGCTAATTACTTCCTCTATTCATATTTAGGTGATGTTTTAGCTTTGGGCACTAGGATTAAGGAGTTAGCTAAAATGATACTCAATCTGTCTAACAATGTAAGGCACGCACGTATCCCAAGATTTATAATTAGACCTATAATATTTTAGTTATGTAACACAAAAATGATATTATTGGATTCGTTTTCAAAAGTACTTTCTAATGATATCACTTTTATATCACATAACCAAAATACTATATGCCTAATTGTAAATCTTGAGATGCGTGCGCGCCTTACATTATTGGACAGAGGGAGTAACATTAGCCCTAATAACTAACGTTGGGGATCACCGCTCCTATTAATTCTTGTACATACTCATTAAATGAGAGCAGGGCATAATAGGCACTATGACCAAACACTTGCATTGAAATTATAAGACATCATGTATTTAAAAAACAAGTCTAAAGCGTTATCTATTCTTTTTTGGAACTATAAACTAATTTATGTGAAGTTTCTATGCTATATACTAGGAGAAATAAAACAAATATATCGACAAGATGTCGGTGCGGAGCCTGCATCCCATGGCTTTGGACTCAAAAGGATGGGCTGGACTAGAATTGAAGGCTTGGTGGTTAGGCAAAACGGTTGGATGCTGGTTCGGCCGGGTCGTTGGTAGCTGACATGCGGGGTTCTAGCTAGAGTTTGTTCAGTTTTGTTGGCTCCAAGAGCCGTCTCGTAGCAATGTCTCGGATACAATTTTAATTAGCCTATGGCATGGCCTTTTCAGTTTCCTCTTTTTGCAAGCACCCATTGTACTAATTTCATGGTTATATGTGTCTTTTAGAGTCATTCCCGTAGACTTTGATCCGATTGCATCAATCATGAGAAGTTATGTGATAAAAGGGTTTGTGGCTGAGATTGTGTAGGGTGTTGTTAGTTTGAGGTCACTGATCGACTTAACCCCGTTTGATTCAAGATTAAGAGACAGGTTAGGAATTTAACTTGCCAAATAATTTTGGACTAAGCAGGATTAAGTTAATTCAATCAAAACTATTTAACTCTCATAATCTAGGATCAAATTAATCAAAAAAAGGTGGAATAACCTTACCTAATACAACTAACTCTCCTAATTTTCTTTCTACTGCTAGCTCTTGAATCTAGCCAGAGTAATTTGGATTAACCGAATTAGTTGTCAACCACAAAATTAACATTAAGCTAATCTATCTAGGTTAAAATTATTTAATCTAGTTAATTTAATCCTGAACTAAACAATAATCTTAATGCCAATAAGGAGGTTATCATTGCAAAGACCACTCACGTTGGGACATACAGTTTTCTTTTGTCAAAGGTAGGACATACCATCGGCATGTGACCTTACTCCACACTTGTGGGATTCTTATTCGTGTTGCTTTCTGATTATATACCTCGTGTGCCGAGCAAATTTTTCCAGGTATTTTCCATTGCCTCTGCAGAATTTCATAGGCTTAACCAAAACAAGTATTTTCCTCCGTTTTGAAGAAAGAGGAAAAAAGTTCGAACAGCAAAAACCTTGGGAAGAAACATATGATCGAGACTAAATATGAATTATTTGTTCGTTTCATCCGAGAGAGACGCATAGTTTTGTACTTTGCTTTCACAATTTTAGTTTTAGACAATGAAAGAGGAAAACTCCAGCGGTCTTTGCACCTGTAGGTGCACATGGTCCAAATTATTGCAGAATTATTACAATATCTTGGCCATAAGGCAACATAGGACGTGACAAGTTACATAATTAAAAACACAATAAAAATTTACATAATCTGTTCTTAAATTGCTATCTATATTGGGACATATATTTCTTGGTAGCCAACTCTAACCTCCTGGCACCAATAATCATCCACTTCTGCTCCGATGATTGCTATTGCAATAAGGAGCATGACCACAACCAGTTGATACGTAAGGAAATAGCATGCAATACAAAGGATTGGTTAGTTTGTTTTATAAAAAAAAACATATCTGAAAGTGCATGTAGATCTCCTAAGTGGATTTTAGTGATTAATTAAGAACGATTAAGGAACTAATGTATCTGTCAAGTGAATAGACATGTTTTAGTCCCACATGTGAAGTTCAACCAGTTTTGACGGCTCCTACAAAGTTGAAAAAGGAAAACGGCGAGGAAATCGTGAAGAATATATCTCATTTCCTAGTTTTAGTGATTTGAAATCACATTGAGTATGGGAATATTGTACTATGAAGAGGGGATGATGAAGGGTTAGAAATTATGCTAAGTGCTTGAAATGCTCAATTAAATATTCGCCTCAATCCATCTCCACAGGAAACCCTAGCCCTTGCTCTATCTGTAACCTGGAGTATCCAGACTTTGGTCCGGAATCTCTAGAACCTTGTTTAGGGTTTCCTCGGATACTCTGAATTTTTCTCTATCTAGCTCCTATAGTATCTATCATTTTTGCAAGATAATTCGGACAATGACTTGTCCAGAGTAACTAAGTGGTTCTCTGGGCTTTGTTCATTTGGCTGCCGAAATATCCAGATTTCTTCATTGGATACTTCAGAAAACTCTCTGTTTGGTCCTATGAGTGTCTGTCATTTGTGCAAGATACTTCAGACAAAGATTTGTTCAGAGTAAATGAGTGTTTCTTTAGATTCCATTCCCCGTGTGTCTGGAGTCTCCAGATTTGTTCACGGATATTCCGTGTTACTTTCTTCCAGACTTTTTGACCTTTGCTCCGAGTGGGGAATATAGCCGCTAACTCTGAATCTTGGATGCTCCGGGTGTGTATTTTCTACAGCCAACGGCTAGTTTCTCAGAGTGGGGTATTTATACCCCCACTCACCCATCCAAGTGCAACTCTTTGCCACTTCAATTTCGGCACTTAAGAGAGCTTCTCCCACCTTTCTCAAACATAATCCATTGATTTTTGTGAGGAAGAATAAGAGAGAGTGAGAGATTAAGATTTATCGAGCACTAGAGCATTGAGTTCATCTCCGAGTCTTCATCTTGTCTATTACTCTTGAAGATTGGAGTCTCCTAGAAGACCATGAGTCCTTGAGACTTCCCACGTAAGTTATGGTGAGCCTCAAGAAGTTTCTGAGGTTCAAAATCTATCTCCCTCAAGGAAATGATCATCAAGAAGGAAGGAAAGAGTCGTTTCGTGCACCTTCTCGAGGAAAAGGATAAGAGAGCCGGCCTCGGTCTTTGTGACCAAGTCCCCTGTAACATCCTGGTTTTTTAAATTAGGATTAATATCAACAAAATTTGAGCAGGAATTAAATTTTTGCTCTTGATCGTATCATCTCATACATACATATAAAACTGTAACAAAAATAATAGCCTTAAGGGCTAAGTTAAGAGCAATTAACTAACGCAACTAAGAATAATGGTTTATGAGCTCTTACAATTTTTTTGAGCTATAAGCAACACAAAGATCATATCAGAATATTGTTACAATTATTGGGCTATGTAACTTAACTCAAGTAGCAATTAGTAGTAATTAATATTTCATTAAGCATAGAGAGAATGTCCGCAGCCAAAGAGCCATCTTTCTCTGATTTATCTAATTAGCTAGTCTTATCATCTTTAGCAAGCAGCATAGTCACCCATCGATGGGCAGCATCTAGCAAGGTGTTCCATGCATTCTTGCTTTTACCTGGACTTGAGCAGGCAATATATCTATAGATATGTTTTGCCACCTCCACCTCACCACCTATCGTGTCAAGATGCCCAAGGATGCAGCTCCACCTCAATATCCTGGTCAGACCCTTTACACGAGCTACATCTTCCTTATTTCCTCTCTAGCAACAACTGTTCCTCAAGCTACCAGAGCTTCTGAGCATGCACTCCTCCTTCTCCCCTTGTGCTGTATTCAGGCGTAGCCATCGCACAAACTCTCGTGTGCTAAGGCGACAACAGTGAGAGAGAGAGAGAGAGAGAGAGAGAGGGAGAGAGCTCCAGCGGTGGTCGTCGTCACACCTGGCTGAGGCTGTCGACACCGTCGGCCGTACGACGCGAGGAGCAGCAACCAGCCCCTCTTTCCATCGTTGTCTTCTCTTCTGCAACCTAGTTTCTCCACGGTAGAAATCCTTGCAGCTGCTACTTCTAGCTACATACATACATCCATGCATGCATATATGTGGTCCTGCATATGTGCTACTTGCTATGCATATATATACTTATATAATATGCTAGCTAGCTCTTGTTTAGTTCCAACCCACGTCAAGGGTGCCCCTCATATATTCTAGGGAAGAACTTGTAGCTCATCCGTACCTGCTCAGCAAGTTTAGGACCTTGTTCAATGAGCATATCTCTCGTCGTTAGATTCAAGTGATCAGAATTAAATCATTCCTTTAGCTGTACAAACTAGTTTGGTCCCATGGAAAGTTTTCAAAATTTGACCACAGCCTCTCTGATGTATTAGGAATCCTCAGAAAAATTTCAGCTTTTTCCGGGTAGCTTCTTCTCGATATCACCCGAAGGTTATGTTGTGAACGAATCTAACTACGAGTCTTGAACAGCCCTCTTTTGAACATGTTGATATCGTCCAATATTTCTAAAATTTACTATTGTGTTCAAATTTATACCACGTGCATTCGACTTCTACTTTATAGTAGATAGGTAATTTCCTATCCTTGTGCATGGAATCTCCTTTTAACCTAAAACACTATGTTAATCCTTTCCAACTGAGCATGATTAAAATTATCCGAGTCCTTCGCAGCTAATTATATCAGTATCACATGCTTATCCTTGCTTAGACTGTTGAGTATTGTTTTTCAAATAGTCCGATAAATTCACACCTCATGGATGGGTCAAATATGGTAATGTATTATTGCAGTTTCAGTCAGAGTTATTGTTATTATGTCTGTTTGCTCCAACGTGTCTCATGTGCCTTGCGTATGTGATTATGAAGCACATGATGTATATAGGGTTTTGAGATTTATAATATAGAATTTATCATTGTGAAGTGACTATTCCACTAAGAGTTTGAGGACTATATCACTCTACTCTAGTCATGTATTAATTTGCCGGAATGAGTTCGAGGTTGATGTTTCAGCTTAGTGAGAAGTGAGGAGATTATATGACTGTATTTAGGCTATGCGTTCAATTGCCGGCTTTGAAATCGGGGTTGATGTTTTGGGCCATTCAAGATCATATCACTTTACTCTTGTCGAGGTATTTATCTCGATGGTCGTACAAGATTGACGTTTCAACTTAGATGATAATTTCATTTGAGATTTTATATTGTGAATTTAGGTATTTCATTACTTTGTATCGTTCATGCATGTTTGGTCGAGTCCTCTTTTCTCCGTTAGTTTGAGAGGGTCAAATGTCATACACACGTTAATAAAAGTCAAAGTTTGCTAAGCCTATGAAGGGAGATCAAGTCGTTTACATAGAAAAATGATAAATTACCACGTGAGTTGACCAAGAAGCTTATGTCCATAGAACCAAAAGTCTGGTCGACTCTGCAAATCTACTACCACTAATTTGGATTTTACTCAAACTTTTGGAACGGTAATGCTAGACTTATGTAAAAAAACTAACAAAACCGTACTTCTGACTTGGAAGCGAACGTGTCTCCTCTCGTCCTCACTCCGCTCCATCCCTGCAATTTTGCGAAAAAGTTCTGTCATCCAAAATCCAACTGCCTTTTCCAATCCTTTATCTATTTGGTCCTGAATCCTGGCTCGTGGGTTAGCTTGATGCCGAGCTAGGTGAGTCGGGCATACATCCTGGCATCGTTGTTGTAGAGGTATCTTTACTTCTATAAAAATGTCAATCGGTGGCGGTGGTTCATACATTTTCTTCTCCCTTCTTTCTGTACGAATCATCTCGAATTTTGACAAAACTTATATACTAATGTCGAAACGTTAATAGATATCCTTCTCATCCACTGACTCCAAATTCAATAATTCAAATTCACCCAAAATGCTATTCCCCACAAACAACTCTCAATTCTACAGAGCATAATAACAATAGTTTGACATGCTCAGTAATCTAATTTGTTTATCCGTAGCAACGCATTGATATTTGGCTAGTGGGTACCTGAAGATGCAATACTTGAACGAGCGAGCGGGCGGCCAGGCACCGCCATAGGACATGTCGAAGCTGTGCGAGGCGTTCTGCGAGGGTGGACTCGATGCGCTCAAAATCGCACGCTGCAGTACCACGGCTCACTCTGCCTGTACGAAGAGAGGTTATCAAGGATGAATTGGAGGCGATGTCTGTCCATGCCAAGTACAAATATTACTGAATAGTTTACTCGTGTAAATTTTGCGCAGACTCTTAAAATCTGAAAATGTCTTTCGGGGAACAAGACTCAAGTGAGCCCCGGCACAATGGCACTTTCTTCAAGCTACAGTCCAAACAAGTAGGAGTACTTGGGAGACAAACCCTTCTGTACACATCAAGCTACACATGTTCCTGCACGTGGCAGCCAGCTCGCACGATTTACCTTGGCCAGGCAATGTTAGATTTCCAGGTCACTCCCCTGTGGGCCCGTCTTTGCCACCAGGATGACGTGGTCAATGACCTGTCACCCACTATAGGTCGAGGGCCTGTCCCCTAGAATCTCTCGAACGTATCCTCGATCAGATGCTTCGCTGCGCTATGACGTCATCACTTGCCCATTTTAGAAAGCCAAAGTAAACAAAGTGCTCCCAAAAATGGCTTTCGCTTCACGCGGCAAACGGAGACGAGAGAGATCTGAGGAAACATGCTCTTCTAGAAGATCGGTGCTTGTCGGCTAATCAAGTACATCAGTGATGCATATATACGTTTGGAAAAACTGAGTAACTAAGGCTCGTTTGTCAATTTTGTAAAAAGTTTATAAGGGTAATTATTTGTCACCATAAAATATAAGTGTAATTTGATTCACCTGCAATCAGCTGTTTGAGAATGGGCCCAATAGCTTGGCCGAAGGAGGAGGTGGCCTCGCCGCGGCCGACAGCGTGAGCGCGGGCAGCGGCAGTGAGGAGGAGGAGCCAGTTCCTCCCCATTGGGACAATGAGCTAGGCAGCGGGAGGCCTCAGGACTGACGGGATGAGCCAGGGGGAGGTGGGAGCAGGTCGGGAAGGAGGTTGGTGGCGACGGGAGGAGGTTGGTGGCGGCAGATCTGGACGGTAGAGGGTGGCGGCGGGGGGAGGCGGGTGGAAGGCGACGGCCCGGTCGCATGGAGCTCGGAGGTGTGGCGGGTGGTCGAGCAACCGAAGAGGAGCGCTGCGGCGCGGTCGGCGGTGAGGGCGCCATGGTGGCCGCCGGAATCTGTGGCGGGGACGGGGTGGAGCGAGGAGAAGGAGAGGTGGGGGGCGGCGCGGAGCAGGGAGAGGCAGCAGAGGAGTTGAGGTACGCGGCTGCGCCGATGGAGGAAAAATAAAACGGGCCCGGGAGCAGTGTTTCTTTTTACCCTGATAATTGCTAAAACGTTGGATTTGGCCTAGTCCAAAACCGGACATCCAAACAGATTTTTTCCAAACAGGTCAGATTATTTACGTGGGCTGTAATTTACACCGATTTGGGCCTTAAAACCGGCCTTCCATATAGGGCCTAAGTGTTTCTCTAGGATATAATAGAGGGTGGTGGACATGTTATGGTGAATCGATAAGAATATGCACCACCTATTAGGGTTGTCAAAGGTGATGAGAGAGTATGCTAGTGGTGTGGCAAAGAAGCGAGTTACTATGTCTTCCTTGAGAGGCACTAAAAAAACTATTTGTGATGGACACCCACATTTATATATATTCTGTTATCTTGCGCACATTTTCTGTTTTGGGGGCACTGAAAGGCCTGAGAAAGGATTGCATCGGTACAAATGGAGGAAGTTGCCGTGTCTCGACGAACATGGACCACCCGTTTAGGCTCCATTTGGAACAAATATCTTTTTAGGAGTTTCATTCAATCAAATTTCATGTTTTCATTTTTGTTGAAAATCTCAATGTAACATGTCTCTTTTCTACTCTTTTTAATTAAGAAATATTTTTCTATAAAGTTCCTATATAGCATATATCTAAACTACTATGTTGTACAGCTATGTTGTACAATCTCTATAGCATATATCTCTATATAGCATATAGCAAAGCACTCGTTGACAAAGAGGACTCCATCGCAAAGCACATACGCTCACCAACTCCGCTGCTTTTCGAACACGTGACACATCGCCGAAGATAGGCAAGAAGGCCAGCGGCTTCTTAATGGAACAAGTATTGTAACTTGTAATAGACAATATTTCCAAATCCAATATGTTTTTATAATATATGATTATTTTTATTTGAATAATACATTTTTGACAAAACAGATGCTCAAAATGTCACTTAATTTGGAGGTTGTATAAACATCTAATGACACTACTTGTATTTTAGATTAGAGGGAGCGATTGATATGAGATTTAGAGAAACCTAGAAGCCTACACCGAGCAGAGTTGAATCAAATCTGGATCTCATGAGTGAAATGAACACTTTTTACGATGGATATTTCCTTCAGTTAATATTTTTGACGGAGAGCCCACATTAATTACCATATAACTACGACAACTCGTGCACCTTTTGTCCCTTTTGGGGGCATTTAAAGGCTTGGTAAAAGAAAGTGTTGGTACAGCCGGAGCTGGCTAGCCTCGGCGAACATGGCAGGTCACCCGTTTATTGCGCAAGAGTACAGTTCTATTTATTCTGACATCTCACGCTTTGAAGTGCATGACTAAGGCTAGTCATAGTGGGGAGTAACTTAGAATAGTAACATGCATATGTTACTAGTCTATGTTACTATCTCCATAGTGGGTAGCGTCATATGTGTGATAACATAGAGATCTTCATTTATTACTTTATAAGATCTATAGTAGTACTTCAACATTGTGATCTATTTGTGACATGTATTAATCTAAAATTTTGTTTGTTGGTACACACGGATAAATACATGAACACAACATGGAATTGATCCATAATAAATAATAAAGTGACAATATAATATCATTAAAATATATAAAACATATTTAGTATTACATGGATCAAGACACGAAAATAATCTACCATGGCCGCACTGGATCGATTTAGCATTAAAAACTTCTCGTGCTGTGCGCTATGTTACGGTAACCAAATAGGTTAATCTAATTACCTCTCTCCTCATTAACTCATTGCCACATAAGCAAAGTTGCTGACCTGGACCCTAAGTTACTAGCTAAGTTACCCGCACTATGGCTAGTCTAAATGGAAATAAAAGTCACCGTTTTCACAACTTTGGTCGGCTCAAATGCTCTATTGCTGAATCACTTAAATAAAACCTGAGCTGTATTGCAGAATACATATACATCTATTGAGAATGTATGCGATCATATAAACCTCTTAAATCAGTGAGATTACGAAAATGCTAGAAAGAGAATACCCTCTAGAGAGGTCACCCACGGAGGCCCTCCCATATGCCATATGGCAGGCTACCCGCCTGCCACATGCTGGCTGCACAGGATGGGTGCGGGTTATCCGGGTGGGAAGAGGGTGCAACTAGTTTTGTTTGCCTTATTTTAGAACGAAAATACAAAATACAATAACTTTTGAACCGAGCATCCAAATTATAAACTGTTTTTACCGTTGTATTCTGTGTGGCGAGATCTATAAAACTAGATCCCATTTTGATATATGTCAGTAAAAAAATTTTGATGTTATTTTTCTAGTGAATTTGCTTTTTACACCAAAGATGCTGACTCGATGTAGCCGGTAGCGAGCGCTACACCAAATATTGCCTTCGACGGATGCACGCTCCGATATATGTTTTCTTTTTATTATCTATATAAAAATCGATGGCCACATGCCGCGGAAAACTACATCGGAAGCAAAACCTGGAGGCAAAACCGAACGAGTAACGAAAAGTGACGTGCTCGCACGCGCCCGCTGGGTCATTGGGCGCCCTCCCCCAGGTCTGCACTCTCCAGTGTTCTCTTCTCTGCTCTGCCGACCGCGTACTGGTCGAAGCCTAGATCGGAAGCTTATTAACCTCATCGATGGAGTGGCTGACACGAGAGTACTGCTGCTGCCTTTCCAGGCTTGTTAACATTGACGAGAGGTACGTAGGTAGGTTGTGTGCGACTTCCTTTAGACCGCTGTCCAGGCCGTATATATTTATGTGTGCGTGCGGACCAACAACCCACTGCCGCGGCAGAGGCGCAGGAATGGAATGGTCGACGACGTACAAAGGAGCAATTGTGCCTTCTGCTATCTCACCTGTAACACGGCGCCTAAAATATTCCCGGGATAAGCATTTCCATACATCTCATTAAACATTTTTTTTCTTAGACAAGTCATAGGGGTCATAGTAGTTTCATTCTCGGGAGAACAGCCGATTTTTCTAAAGACAAATCTCGTGGTGCACTTTGCTCCTTCAACTTTCGAAAAGTCGATACACGGCCTTGAACTTCCAGTAGTGTGCCAACAGCCGAATATCGCAACGGATGCATAGAAATAGTCAACGAGGTACAACAAGATATATTGTACACTGCTACCGTGCCTGTAATGCGGCATCTAGAAAATTAGCAATGTAAGCAGTTCTCTTAATGAAGTGAGTTTGCAGCTACACTCTCTAAATAGTCAATTAGCTATATTGATAGACAAAATCTGAGTCTGAGTCCCACAAACCACATGTCAGGTGGGTTATTTATGTGTTGATTTGGACTCGTGGCTCGTGGGCTGCTAGGCTTAAGATGATTACGCTAGTCAATTTTCTTCACGTTTTAAACAAAGATGTAGTGAATCATGTCTAAAAGAAATTAGAAAAAAATACGGAGTAAGATGATATATCAAGCATTTGAGCATTTCTTGGATTGCTACATAAGGATGGATAGCTGGACAGACCGTACATTAATTTGATCCTTTGAGGCTGACGCGGACCAGGTCAGCACTGCCATTCGGAGCTGGAAAGCCTTGTCTTCCAAGTCTCTGATCTGAATTCAATTCTCAGTTATTTGCCATCCTCCGTTTAGGCCGTGGCACTGATGGCGGTGCTGTCGTCTGCAATAAGTGGTCTTCAGCTTCCTCCCCGTTAACACAAACTCGTTCACGACGCTGGTGATGAAGCTGAAAGAGCTGAATCCTGCAGGTACAACGGGTTCTGGTAAAGTTGTGTTTTGCCCTCTTACCATAGATATCTCGATCTTTTGACAAGAACAATATGATCGATTTGGTGGAGACCACTTTAACGATCCGACTATGCCGTATGACGACGATGCGTCTTAGCAGTCAGTAAAATAAACTCCGGTAAATTATTGACAATGCCAAAAGCACGGTCAACCTCAACACGATATTCTAATCGCCGCGAGCAATCAAAGAACAAACAAGAATTACGATAATAGCAATATGAAATTACGAATATAGATTAAGAACAGAAAATGGTGGGGTTCTGAAGCGGTCTTGACAACTGGTTGTTGAATACAATTGAAGAACACGAAGTTGCTGATAGCAAACTCTTAACTAAATAAAACTCAATTGACCTAGGGGGGTTCAATAGCTATATATAGGCGGAAGACAGCGAGGTTTCACCCAAGGGGTGGGGGTGGCTGAACTCTTTGACTTGGAGAAAGGGGTTTCGGCCACCCTACGAAGGCTTTGGTCGAATCAAAGTCCTCCTCCCTTACTCCTCAAATTCTTCCTATTTGGATATAAGGGTTGGGCCCATGTGTAAGGTGGTGCAGCACGCCTAATAAAGCTTGGCCAAAACCTATTAAGTGGAGGCCAAGCTATTTTTTCTAAGTCTTTTATGTAGGCTCCAAAATTTTGAAATCATCACTTGTATCAACATTTGTATGTTTACTGCTACCATCTCCATTCATCAGCTTCATGATCTAATGTTTGTTCTCCATAGCCATGTTTGGTCCTTGGTTTCTTAGTAATATGAAAGCATCTGATTTAAGTAGCATCATATTCACAAGTAAATTATGTGAAGCACCAAGAAGCGTGAGTACCTCATAATTAAGCTGTCACGCACGAGTTCTAGTTGTAACTCATTGTATTTCTAACACTTGATAAGTGGTAAATTATGCAGATGTAGAGGTTGGGGGTGTCATAGTAGTGGAGATGTCCTTATCATCTCTCCTTGTGGTCTTCGAGGGAGGAGTGCACGCGTAAACGACCTTATTTTGGGATTTGATTTCAGGGTTCTCATCTGTGTCTTTAGCAATGACGATGGACCAGTTTAATGTTTGGTTCGCTAATGGTGGTGCCGATAGGCTTTTCCTACCAAGCTGGTGACGAGGTTGAGCCGATGTGCGTCCATCGAGCTTTTATGTTCGCTTTCCAAGGTGGACCAAGGGAGGAAAAAGCTTCTGGCTCCCTACACTTTCTTGGCTAGGATCGGTTCTGGTGATCTCTGCTTCATTCGGTTGTGGTTGATAGAGACACAGAGATAGGAGGTTGCAAATAAACTTTGAGGACTTTAACATAAGTTCTTTCTTTTGGTTTTTTCTACAATTGTTCTTGGAGACATATCCTCACTAATATACCGTGCATCGTGATTTAATATAATCATGGTTTGATCGCAAAAGAGAACTTACAATACCGTGTCACCCTCACCACCTTGAAGCTGGTCTTAGCAGTGGTTTTGTCCGTGTTGCCTCCACGTCATACACGTTGAGAGAAAGAAGAACATTGGCAACGGAACAGAGGACCAAGTGAGTGGCATCGGTAGACTCCATGGAGGTCAGAGGTAATACTAGTACAGTTCTTAGTTAACATATTACTATAGAAATTGATTACTCAATATTATATACTATATCTCGTCCAAAGCGTCATTTTTCTGCATCCTTAAAAGAGAGGAGTTCTGGACGACAAGTATTATGTGGATAGATAATCCTATCTTTCTTCAGGTTTTGCGTGAAAAACTGAAAATGTACTAATATACTATTTCCTCTATTTAGAAATATAAGACATATTTTAATTGATTAAGATAAGATTTTAACCAACAATTACTCTACTAATATATGATTTATGTATCATCAAATTAGTATTATTCGATTTATATTTAAAAATATATTTTTATGATTATAATTTTATATTATATAAACCACATATTAATAAAGTAATTATTAATCTAAATTTTATCTTAATTAATTAAAATATATTATATATTTTTAGACGAAGAAATGACGTTCCTTCCCAAATACTCGTGTTACCCCGGTAACGCCGATTTCCAGCACGCGACCGATTACCACGCCTCCTTGGTTTCTCACCCACGCGAAAACACGACCACGTCCCTAGAAAAAAGAAAAGGCACCAACACGACCACGCACGCCACTCTCTGTCACACAGACAGGTAGGGCCGGGCCCAACCCAACCCAGCGCGAGCAAAGCAGCCACGCCGACCGATCAAATCTACCACCAGTGCACCGAGTCCACGCAGTGACGCACCCCCGCTGCACCTCCTTCCTCCCTTCCGCGGTGGTAGGTGGGTTGACCACGCAGTTGGGCGTTGGTTGCGCCAACCCATCGACGCCCCCCCCTATATAGACCCCCCGCCCTCTCCCCCACCCACCTCAGGTAGCAGGCAAGCAGCAGCTGGGCCGTTGCCGCGTCGCGCGTTTACTGGCACCGCTCTCCCACCCCACCTACCCTCCAAGAACACGAATCACACGAACCCCGTCCCGTTCCTGTGGTGGAATTCGGTGGCCATGGATTCCGCGTCTGGGCCGATGGAGCTAGTGGCGGCGCTGCTGCGTGGCGTGACGCCGGCTGAGCTGGCGCCTGGCTTTGTGGCGGCGGCGGGGGAGAGGGGCCAGGTGAGGGCTCTCCTGGCGACGCTGGCCGCGGCGGTGCTCGGGTGCGCGCTGCTCGTGCTGTGGCGGCGGACGGCGAAGCGGAGGCAGGCGGAGAAGGCAGTGGCGGCCGCGAGGGCCGGGGCGGGGATGCAGGGGAAGGCGAGTGGGGCCGGTAAGGAGGAGGCCGGGGACGACGGGAGGAAGAGGGTCGCCGTCTTCTTCGGCACGCAGACCGGCACCGCCGAGGGCTTCGCCAAGGTTCTACGACCAGTCCTCTGATCGATCTCCTTCTCGCTCTCTGATGTTTTTTTTTGAAACTGTTATGGAATTTGCTGTGCTGTTTGTGAAGCAGCGCCCTGGGGGCAGGTGAATTGCTTCTCTTCTTCATGCTTCAAAAGTAGTTCCAAGGGTATGGGGAAGTTTAAAGGATTCATTTTTTTTTGAAAACAAAACATAATAACGGATGCTTACTGCTTAGCTAATGACATTATTGTAAGAGAGAATACAATTTGTTTCATGTGCTAGCAGCAGTAGCATGTGCGACAGCGAAATTTTGACCAAATAAACAATACAAATGTCAAGTGTCAACTGTCAAGGAGTTGGCTAAACGACTTTTGACCTTCTTTCTGGGCCCCACTTATCAGATTATTTTCTTTGATTTCGTTTATCACCGGAGGTTCATGCCATGTGCATGAGGTAGGGACAAATTTGGTAGACTGGAGGGGAAAAAGCAATTGTCTTTTATATTTTATCCTGCTGTTATGATTATACTTGTATGCAATTTCTTGAGTATTATTATCTTCTAATTATTGTGCTCCCTAACTTACAGGCACTCGCCGAGGAGGCAAAAGCAAGATACGAGAAAGCAATTTTTAAAGTTGTGGACTTGGTAAGAAACATTTAACATCACAAAACTATACAAGAAACTATCGGCCGGTATGAGAATCGAAGAGAAGCATCATCTCTGATGATCTTATGCACAAATTATGGTTCTTTTTAGGATGATTATGCGGCAGAGGATGAGGAATATGAAGAGAAAATTAAGAAGGAGAAGTTAGCGTTGTTCTTCGTTGCAACGTAAGATGCTCATTCTTTTGATTACGCCCTTTGCATTTCAACATATTGAAGATTATACTTCAATCCAGGGAATGATGTAGAAAGATCTATTTATTCCTTGGAACATGCATCATTCATCTAGCTAAAATTTTAAAACGACGAGCATGTTGCCATCAATTGATATGAAATACCGAAAACATTCAAACAGTTGGCCTAAAAGCAAAAATGGAAGGCATATTAACATTTTTATTGCTTTTAGTTTATTCTACATTTGTGCATATTATATTGGTGGAAGCCTAGTAATATTAGTTTGTTTAACATTTCAGGTATGGGGATGGTGAGCCCACTGACAATGCTGCTAGGTTCTACAAATGGTTCACTGAGGGAAATGAGAGGGGCGTCTGGTTGAATGACCTCCAGTATGCTGTGTTTGGTCTTGGCAATCGGCAGTATGAGCATTTCAACAAGGTAACTCATGCATATCAGTTGACAGAACTTTTTATGTTTGGCTCTCAGTTTGTAAAATGCTGTTATGCACTAACATCTTAATCCCTTGCTTCTGACTACAGGTCGCCAAGGTGGTCGATGAGCTCCTAACTGAGCAAGGTACGTCTCATGGCTATCTCATCTCACGTATTTTTCTTCAACTGACATGTTCAGTTGATCTCAAGTGCTTCATGTCTGTTTAGGTGGAAACCGCCTTGTTCCGGTTGGCCTTGGAGATGATGATCAGTGCATCGAGGATGACTTCAATGCATGGTATACTTATTCTCTATTTCTTTTCAAGTTGATTTATTTTGTGGCATTTTTCTTCGTTGGTGTCATTTACATTGCTTCCTGAACTCTGTTGTGTCCTCAGGAAAGAAGCTCTCTGGCCAGAGTTGGATCGGTTGCTTCGGGATGAAAATGATGTTTCCACAGGCACTACATACACAGCTGCCATTCCTGAATACCGGGTTGAATTTGTTAAGCCGGAGGAGGCGTCTCACTTGGACAGAAACTTCAGCCTTGCAAATGGTCATACGGTGCATGATGCTCAGCATCCTTGCCGGTAAGAATGCCACTATGAAGTCCTTACGTTTGCATTATGGCCCCAAGCCTTTCTGTAATGTTGGGGCTGGACTTAATAAGTTGCAAAACTCTGTGCATATTTAGGGCTAATGTGGCGGTGCGGCGGGAACTCCACACTCCTGCTTCTGATCGTTCATGCACTCATTTGGAGTTTGACATTGCTGGCACCGGTCTTACGTAAGTCATCTGATGTTATGATCATTATCTTTTCTTTGTTAGAAATAGGCTGTGGTAAGAAGGATGGGTAGAAATATTGCTTATGGAATTATATAGTTTGTACTTTTCATGAGAGTTGGAGGGGGCAGAACATACTGGATACTCAAATTGGATACATGATTTTCTCTGTAAGTCATTGATTGGGATGTAATAATGTGCAAATGCAGCTGTATTGACTGCTTCATTCAGACATTTCGTTTGCTTGGTGAAACACCAATTGAAGTGATCATAGTTTGAGTGCTGTTAAAATGTTGGTTCTTCATATCCTTATCTTCACTGTTCCTAACATATTTCACCTTGCTTCTTATCAGGTATGAAACCGGTGACCATGTTGGTGTATACACGGAAAACTGCCGCGAGGTTGTAGAGGAGGCAGAGAGGTTGTTAGGCTACTCGCCGGAGACATATTTCACCATCCATGCAGACAAAGCGGATGGTACACCACAAGATGGTGGTTCTCTTCCTCCTCCTTTCCCCTCCCCGATCACTGTGAGGAATGCACTGGCTCGATATGCTGACCTTCTAAATTCACCAAAGAAGGTGAGTATTTTAGTAGTTCACAATATTACGAGAGTTTTTGAAAAGTTAAATAAAATATCTCTGACCTAAGTGATGCGTATAATTTGCAGAGTGCTTTGGTTGCATTAGCTACTTATGCTTCGGATCCTGCTGATGCTGACCGTCTACGGTTCTTGGCCTCTCCTGCTGGGAAGGTCATTTTCTTTCTCTCAGAGATCTGTGCAAGCTTTCTCTTCGTTCTATGAAATCCGTAGACTGAATTCTTAACATGTTTATGTTAACGATGCAGGATGAGTACGCTCAATGGGTTGTTGCGAGTCAGAGGAGCCTATTGGAAGTCATGGCAGAGTTCCCTTCTGCAAAGCCTCCACTAGGAGTCCTCTTTGCAGCTGTTGCTCCTCGTCTTCAACCGAGATACTACTCAATTTCGTCTTCACCTAGGTAAATGATCATGTTCATACCTTATTCTCACTCTTTCCAAATAGTTCTTCTCTTTCTTGATTTACATTTCCTTCTTCTGCACATCAGCATGGCACCGACCAAGATCCATGTTACATGCGCGCTTGTGCATGAAACAACTCCAGCTGGAAGGATACACAAGGGAGTCTGCTCAACTTGGATCAAGGTAACTTATCAAGGACATTAAGCGCTTTTCTATTTTGTACCCAGATGTTATATGTGTTATGTATCTTAGTACATAGGGGATAAACACTATAGAAAGGTTTCCCTCAAAAAACACCATAGGAAGGGGACCGGAGGCAAAGGCCCAATGTAGAACGATGTTAGGGGAGGGCGCATGCTGGGGTGAGAGGAACTAAGCTAGGGACAGGGACTTGAGAGACTTAAGGCTAATTGTTTCTTGATTATTCCTTAATGACACTGATAATACGACATCCATTGTATAGGGACAATACCTGACAACAAAATGAGTGCTTTTTAATATACACCAAGAAGTTGCTTGTGCTTTTGATATATAATTTTGTCATTTTACTTTAATAGCATCATCGGAAGTATATCATCTTATCATTGGTATATGATTTTTCTATATATCATTTGAATATCTCATTTTCAAAATCATGTAAGCTCCTGTTCCCCCCTAAAAAAATTGTGTAGGTTCCAATTTCGCTGCAAACTACATTTGTGGTTTTTTAGAAACATAGGGAGATTAACTTCCTGGCTCCATTTCATAGACACGGAACCTGGGTAAAAAGGTTCAGAACATGGTGGTTACAGCGCATAGCCTCACAGGCCTGACGGTTTTTAGCTTTGAAATTAAAAATCCAACACTAATAGCCAACACATGACTCAGCCTACAGAAAGTAAACCTCATTACATAAGATAATCTGTACCTAAAACTTGCCTGTCAAAGCTTGGAGATCATGTCCAAGTAAAGTAAAATTCAAACAATTGAGTTGAAACTAATCCCTCAAATTACAAGCACATTTGTCTGAGACTGCTCTACCATTGCAATCAAATTTGCAGAATGCTAATCCATCGGAAGAGAGCTGGGCTCCAATTTTTGTGAGGCAATCAAACTTCAAACTGCCTGCTGATCCTTCAGTGCCAATTATCATGATTGGCCCAGGAACAGGTCTTGCACCTTTCCGCGGCTTCTTGCAGGTTTGTTGCTGTTCGATGATAGTTTTGCAACTCTACCTTTTATTATTCTGTCAAATTTGTAATGTATAAATTGCATTCGTGATATCAGGAGAGGTTGGCTCAAAAAGAATCTGGAGCTGAGCTTGGTCGATCAGTCTTCTTCTTTGGATGCAGAAACAGCAAAATGGTACACACCAAATGGACACTCCACGTGACAGCAAAGATCTTTTAATACCAGATGGTTCTTTATTTTAGCTGACATAATTGTGACCTTGTAGGACTTCATCTATGAGGATGAGCTGAACAACTTCCTTGAGCAAGGAGCGTTGTCTGAGTTGGTTCTCGCCTTATCTCGTGAGGGCCCTACTAAGGAATATGTGCAGCACAAAATGGCACAGAAAGTAATTGAACTACTAGCCACTTTCATACACCTCAATCCAATTACCCAACTTAACTCTTTGTTCAGTGGTTCTTATATTTCTTACCTTTGTCCATAAACAGGCATCCGAGATCTGGGACATAATCTCCCAGGGCGGTTTCATTTACGTCTGCGGTGATGCCAAAGGCATGGCCAGAGATGTACATAGAGTTCTCCACACCATTGTTCAGGAGCAGGTATTTTTCACATGCCTGGTATTCTTGGGATTAAAATTACTTCTTTACCAGTATAAGAAATGCCTCATTCAGTGCGCATCTGTTATTTCTCACAGAAATTTCGTTTCTACATTACAGGGATCACTTGACAGTACGAAGGCCGAGAGCTTTGTGAAGAACCTCCAAATGGATGGTAGATATCTGAGGGATGTGTGGTAAGATGCGTTCTTCAGGACACAAAAACGCCCGACATTCATGGGCCACAACATTTATTCATCAAATTAAAGAAGTTTCAAGGAAAGAGTATTGCTGGAAGAGTATTGACACGGGATTAAGATCAAATGTTTTTAGAGGCTCCGCGTTTTCTTTTTCTGTTCTTTCCTTTTTTATATATATTTGTGAGGTTCTTAGAGAGGTTTTAGCATCTGTGTATTATATATTCTTTTGAGTTCTTTTTTATGTATAAGATGAGGACAATTTTGGAAATAAGCAAATGACAATGTGAGGATGTTGATTCTAGCTGCTGTGGCAAAGAGGGTGCTAAGGTCTTGATTCTCAAGGAGCATAAATACCTTGGTTTAAGGCCTGGCAGTGGAGCTTGGGTGAAATTAAGAGAGGCCTGGTACGGTGATGGAACTTCAAGTTCCAAAACTAACCTGTAAATTTGAAGGTGGACTGTTCAGACAGGTCTAAGTTTTGGTTTTTTATTTATTCAAGTATGGTCGCAGGCACTAGGGCCGATACAGAGCTTGGCTCCTTCTGAAGCCTGCAAGAGCGTTTGAAATAATTGTCTGCAGTGCAGATGACTGGAGATGTGCCTCAATCTAAATAGTTTTAACCGAAGACGGTAAGCTATTTGTGAGACTAGATAGTGGTAGAAATAGTGGACCATCTACTAATCACCCGGACCTACTTCAAACAAGCGTTGATAGCAATATCACGGGGACCACTAATTTACCGACAACCGCACGGAGCCCGTGCGCGGTCGATTTCGACAAAAGCATTCATCTCTGTCGAAACATGCTTCCGCGTCGTATCGCTCCTCCTCACTAAGACTTCTCCATAAACAACACGAAAAATTGAAAAATATTCTTTCAAAATTCTGAGTGCTCCCTTAGATGGAATCAGACAAAAACTCATAAACTTTTAATATGATATGAACTTTTAATCAAAGCTTTTGAATCACGATCAGAGGATGGACTTTCCACTAGAATAAGAGAGAATTCTATATATGCCATTTAAAATTTGACGGGTTCCAAATATACCACTAAAAAAGTCTTTGTTGTAAATATGTCACTAAAATTTTACACCAGTTCCATATATACCATTTACGTCAGTTAACCGTTAGATGACCATTAAGTGGCTACTGAAAAGACTGTTTTGCCCTTTGTGTTGTCTTTCATATATACCACTTTATAGTAAATGTAGTAGCTATATTTGTGGGCGTGTTTTTACATATGTTAGAGAAAATATTTCCTAAATTTTTTATGGCATGTAACAGTTAAATAATTCTATAATCATGTATAATAATTGGAGCATATTTCAGCAACATAATTAAAAGAAAATTTTAGTGACATAACAGGAGATAATTAGAGCAAATTTCAGTAGCATCATAGTAGATAACTTAGAGCAACTAAACTCCTCATTTAATATACATTCAAAATTATCACAAGAAAATTTATCAACTCATGAAAGGGGCATCTTAACGGCCAACTGAGAGTCAACTAATGCCAATGGCATATATGAGATCGGTGCAAAATTTCAGTGGCATATTTGGAACAGGAACTTTTCAGTGATATATTTGGAACTAGTCAAATTTTGAGTGGTGTATATGAAATTCTCTCCTAGAATAACATATACTTTCAACTAGCTAATCATCTACTTTTTACTACGTGAACACCAACTTTCACTGGATGAATACCTACATTCTACTCAGACAATTGAGGCTTTCTACTGGATAACATGAACCTTTCACTGGATATTCACCAACTTTTCATTACAAGATCACCTACTTTCTATTCAAATAACTGAGGCTTCCAAAACTTAAAAAATCAATTTCACCCACAACAAAAATGAAGCTTTCAAGATCCTAGGAATCAACTTCCAAATCATATAAATCGAGCTTTTAACCAAGAAATTTGCAATAAAAAAATAAAAAAATAGATTTGGGACCTCCAACAACCTTCCACGATGCTAGCAATGCGGGACGAAGACGGTGGCTATGAAGATGAGGAGGAAGGAAGTGCTCTAGCACATCATGGCGTCGCCGATTACCTTGACCAGGCTGAGCTGACGTCCCAAATGGAGACGATGTGGGAAGGGAAGCAGTGACAAGGAAGCCACGTAGCATGCCTTGTCGGTAGCCAGCTAGAGAGGAGGAAGATGGTGGCGGTTCACCAGTTAGAGCGGAGGAGAGAATAGATCTGAGAGCAGAGGAGCATTCGCAATACAAATGACCTTCTCGGTGTACTTGCCTTCTCATGTGCAATGAAAAAGGGATAAGGAAAGAAAGAATTGGGCTGTGAAGCCCACCACAGATGGTCCGCTAGCTGTATGCACGTCGACTGTGTGCGGTCGACCACAAAATAGGTTTTTCGCAATCACCCGTGCAACATCTAGTGGAATTTAATGCAGGAGAGTAAGTAGGGAGGAATTGCACATAATTTAGTTGGATGGGGAGTAAATGTATAGTTCCTGCGATCAGGTTTAGGTAATCTTGGACCTGAATTTAGGTGCCTATTTCTTATTAATTAAACAGGTACATAGTTTCTCATGGTGTTCATCATAGAATAAATAGCGGATGCCAAACATAAAAGCACAGAGCAACTGTTGATGTGTCATAGCTTACTCGCTCTAGAAGATCGAAACCGCGGATTTTTGAAATGATGGTGTATTGTATCAGAACTAATAGGTGTGCTTTGCCCTGCATAGTGGTTAGTTTTCTCATTGCTCTTTGGTTTTTTAATATTCTATCCTCCTTGTCCTCTTCAGGTTTTCCAGAGCTCCTATCCTTATTTTCAGCATTCCTTTTGCCTCCTCCTTCCCCATTATTCCAACCACACTCTCCACAAAGAAAAAACATCATAAACAAGAAATTCTTCAGTAGTGACTTCAGTGAACACTAGGATTTTTGCTGGATCTTTCACTCCCGCTTTACATCTAATGATATCCTGAGCTTTTACTCACATATCTACATCAATAACCACACCTAAGGAAGAGTAGATCTCAGCTACCCCCATGTAATGCTTCATGGTACTTGATGTACCCGTCAAGCTCACCCACACAGAATGCAATTTGCCCTTGGCTAATTTTTGTGGTGTATCCAGTGTTTATTTGTGGTCCGAATTGTGATGATGCAGATGGAAGGATTGGTTTGTAGTTCTTGGTCCCTGCGCCGGTCCAGACCGGAGTAGTACATTGTTTAGATTTGTTTCTATTACCACTGGAGTGTGCAATTTACCTATCGATCAGGCTGACGTTTTTCCACAGTATGTGCTAGTGCAAGGGGGTTTGATCTGAGGCGTACATTTCAGATCGTTTGGTCCACAATGGGCTTCCAAGTTTCCACTCAAATAGTGGCGTCCATGAGATTTTCTTTTGTTCCGCTTCTGCAGTAGTATCTTCACAGGATCAGTTGGCGCCTCATGGTACAATCCCACAAAGGCCCACGATCCTTTTCCGATTTGGTTTTCCACGTTAAATCCGCCTCTTATTCAGGTTGGTAATTTTATCCACGGATCTGAATACCCACGGGTAATATACCCATGAAGTTCGAGTATTGAGGGCAAACTGGACCCATGGATCCTCGCGGGCGGATACCCGTGAACTCACGGGTCGGATATGGAGTCAAATATAGCTCCATGGATATCCATGGGTACCCAGAAATAGTCATTGACATGTGGGCCATATAGAAAATAAAAAAATTTAATATCTAAACCCTAGTTTCCTTAAAATTTGTCCATGGATATCCATAAAAAATTTGTCTTTAAAATCCTGCTAAATGCTATCTCCATGGATATCCATGGGTACCCGGGTATCCGCGGGTTCGGGTATGGATATAAATTGTCCTCAGTGGAGATTTTCGCGGGCGGGTATTGGGCAGGTTGACGGGTTCAGGCACGGGTTCGGGAGAGTTCTACCCGCCCGAACCCGACCAGTTGCCACCTTGACCTCTTGTATTCTTAGTTATATTGTTTCTTTGCCGCGTGCTTTCTGACGTCTAGATGAGAGATGCCACTGAGTGTCACGCAATGCAATATTGTGAATTTATTAGCATACACTACGATACGACGAGCTTAACTTGACGCAAGATCTTCACTGTATCCGAAACGCATCGACGTTATCGTAACAACCAATTTTGATTATTTTCATTCGGTCTTGGATTTCACGGTATTTTTCTTCATTCTATACGTGATATGGTGCAGTAAGCATGACCCCAACCCGGACCTCAGCGATTCAGGTACACTATTGAAGTTACTCCCGGTGCTAACTACAAATATCTAGGGTGCACAGATAATTCAGGATGGAGCACAGTTTATTCAATTTATTATTTGACAAGAAACTGTAGAGGAAATCCCGACAGTATATAATTTTATTGCATATCAAGAAAATATGTACAAGATCTGGGCTATGACCGCGGAGGGAAGGGGGGGGGGAGTTATAGAGTAGTTACAAGCCAGTCCCTAAGATGAGTTTTTAAATAAGAATTTCTAGGAGTTTAAAATAGGATCTATATTATCAAAGACTAGCATTCCATTGGTTCCAAATACGGGGTGACGAAGATTTCCATGAAGAAAGGCCGATAGCCTTGGCACATGCCTAAGCTTCTTCTCAACGTCGTTGCTGGGAGGCCAAGAGAGGCCAGTGATTTGCCAGCAACTCTGACTGAAGGGGTAGTCGAAAAAAAGATGGTTCATAGTTTCAAGAGTGTTACAGACGCAGAGGACGCATGTGGAGTTCTGTTGGTGTTGAAGTTGCGTCTATGCAGCATATCTCTTGTGTTTAATCTGTCGTTTAAGAGTAGCCAGGCAAAACCTTTGAGCCTAGGGATGCATTTAGATGTCCAAATCCATTTTCGAGATGGAGCCACTTGAATATTGTGGAAGGCGAGAAAATAGAACTTAGCCGAAGAGTAAACGGCATTACCCCATGTGTAGGACCAGCAATCGTTGCCATCACGGTTTGTTTGATACCTTTGCAAGATCCTCATGAACTCATTGAGTTCATCGAAAGCTTGGTTTGACAGCGGCAGATGGAAGAGCTCGGTAGGGTCGGCGTCTTTAACCGAGATTTGGTCGTTGATGGCAAAGGAGTGCAGCCTCGTAAACCTGTAGTGGAGGGGTTTCCTCAGATCAGAGATCATGCCAGAGAAGGGCTGATTCCCCCCATGAGATTTCACAGCGATCGTTTAGGCATACGAGTTGGCTAGATGAGGCTTGCATGACCAGCACGTCTGTTTACTGTATAATAGGGAAGTCGCTGTGTGCATTGGAGTCGGGAGTTAAGGTAAACTTCCAGTCAGAATTATCATACAATGCAGCCTTTCGCGTTTGTAAAGAGAAGTAAAAGAAATGTTTTAAACAGGCATCACAGTTGAAGGGAGATTCTTTCTTTAAGTATGTCATAATTTGCTGCCACCGAATCGAGCGCAGCAAGAATGCTCAAAGTGTTACCACTAACCTTACCCATAATTCGAGCTTCGCTGCTAAATAAATCAGCCATCACCTTTTAAATTATTCACTAGAACCTCCCAATCTTCAAAACAAATTTGTCTATTCTTTGAAAGGCGGCAAGCCCCATTCAATCGGTTTGAAATCCAACAGGGAACTGTGAACTTGGTCTGCTCCTTTGTGATAGGAAACATCCAGCCTCGGATCTGGGACCATCACTGCATACCTGCAAAAGACGAAATAATTTGGAGTAAGCATTCGAAAGGCGCGGTTGTTTGCACAAATGTAAGCATTCGAAAGGCGCGGTTGTTTGCACAAATGTGACTATAATGGCCACTTACATGCCAGCATTCTTAGCTGCTGCTACACCTGATGGTGCATCTTCAAAAACCAAGCACTTACTGGGCTCTACATTGCCCTAGAAAAACAATTCAATGCAATTACATAAGGGAAAAAAAGAGTTCACACAATATTCTAAAATAACATAGCAGTTACAAGTGTTTCGATATGATAAATTCTATACCTCAAATCTTCTCATGGCAGCAAGGAAAATATCAGGAGATGGCTTGCCAGCCTTCACCTCTGGATCATCCCCCATGACAACATGATGCATTAAGGCAAACATTTCCTGGTGGTTCTGTGTCTTCAGTGCAAAATGGCGTTTATGGGATCTGAAAGCCACCATAAAGAACAAATCAATATTGGTATGATTCTAATTTAGTAAAGAACAAAGAGAATGAAAAAAAGGCTAGTGCACAAAATCAAGGCCAAATGACCAATTTAGAGAAATTACCCTGTCGCGACACTCATCGGTATTCCATTTGCATGGAGGTGGTGAATCAAGCGTAGTACCCCTGCAAGACAAAAGATTCAATTATCCATCATAAGCAAAACCATATTTAACCAACCATATTTAACTAGACATGCTATACTAAGTTATTTCCTGTAGAAAAAAAACTAACAAAAGACTTACATGAAATATTCAATTTAGCAGCTTGTAAGAAAATCAACGGCAATCAGTGACTGACACTTTGCTGGGGCCTAGGAGGTACGACTGACTGACATTTGCTGGGGCCTAGGAGGTTTGAGTGTTAGAAATATAAATATGATCCACTTGCAGTTTCAGGATTCCAGTTCTTCTGCTTGTATCATATTTCTCTATTAGCTTGCTTCATGCCGACTATCAGATCAGTTTTGCTTTGTACAGCACCAAGGACACCAAGTTGTACTTGATGATCATCATGCTTCACTTTACAAATAATTGCAAATCACAAATGTAACTAAGACTAGGCTCAACCTCATTCAGGCTTCCACGCAAATTAAGATATTATTACACTTGATACATATTTCAACATGAAAAATTGAAAATATTGCATTTGAGAACAGAGGAATCAGTACAGACCAGTAAGACTAAAGAAAGCTCACAAGGCTACCCACATTGTTATGTAATAAAAGACAACCAACTCCCTAAAATTTCAGTCAAATTGACCTTCCCTTCAACCCTACCCTCCAAAACACAAAGGTAACACATTGCTTCAACAGAATGTTGCATTACAATATATTGGTCTGAGAATGCCACATGGCTACAGATGACTTATTATAGAACATAGAGTAAGTCAGCACAAGGTAGCATATATATAGTCTAAGTCGGCGCAACGCAAGATATCATAGTGTTTGGCAGCATATCAGTACATTGTGTGGTGAAAGTTGAAATGTGGTCTTCAGATGTTCACAGAAACTGACTTAACAACACATTCCCTGTATTTAGTACCGCTTAATATGTTCAGTTCATTACTTTGCTTCCTGTGACATTAAACAAGTAGCGGAGATAGTATCAAGTCACCAAAGCAACCTAAGCAACTACAGCTGAATTTTTTTTCTTCGACAACAGGACAAAACCCTACAGCTTAATATATTAACTTGAACTTCTTCTGCAGCTCAAATTCCTTCCTTTTTATTTCTTTCTTGTCCAACAACCTCACAACTTAATGAATGAATTATCAAAGATAGAATGCTCCGACAATCAATCAACGCATGTCAAATTGGTCAAATTGAGTTGCCCCCAACTGACGAATGACAAAGTTTGACACATGGTATTACAAATATAAGTGCACAACACAAGATTATCTTTCGAAACAAACAAGTATTACTCACCAGGCAAGACTGTGCAGGAGGGGAACAGCTCCTGCAGCATGCTCTCACGCTCCTCGAGGAACTGCTCAGGGGTGAGCAGGCCGGTGAGGCCGCACTCCTCGACGAAGATGCGCGCCGACTCCGCTGCCTTCTTGCCCATCATCTTGGCCTTGAGGGACCAGTCGAACACCTTGCCGTACCTCGCGAGGATCTTCTCCTGCACCTCCGTGTAGAATCCTTCCGTGTCTGCACGCGCCCACACCAAACGAAACACCATCAGTACTAAACCACCATGGAATTGGGCCAAGAAAAATCCTCCAAGAAGAAGACAGGAGAAATAAGCGAGCAACACCCAAGAAAGGAGCTATCAAATCCAGGAAGCTATCACCAACCGAAGAAACAAAATGGAAGCCAACAAGAAACAGGGGAGCAGGTACCGAGGAGGAGGCCGTCCATGTCGAAAATGACGTGCGAGATGGTGGCCCTGGGCGGCGGCGCCGCGTGCCCCTCGCCGGCGTCCACCGAAGCCATTGGCGCGCACGCGAGGAAGAGAGATCTTGGGGAGTTTCTTTGTGGGGATCTCGTGTGATTGGTGTGTGCGCGTCCAGCCGACTGCACGGTGCTCTTCACCTAAGAACATCGCGGGCGGGCCGGGCTGGGCGGGCTATTGACCTAGTTCGCTCTGGATCAAGGGTATAGGCCATACTGGTTCCTGGCCTTGTTCATTTTGGACTATGGGGGACGATGAACCTCAATTTGTTTTGGTCTACATTAGGGACCGAGGCTTTGTTTGGTATAACAAATAATTATGATAACCATGTTTCTCCAGCTAGTTTTTGCTTATTTTACTATTTATCTAATTTAATATTTTTACTTCTATAGCTATTTCTTCATAGCAGATTATAAAATAAGTTTAGCATAACATAATTCAACAACCATAAGTTAAGCCTAAAAAAAATATGGCTACCTTCAAAAGTTTAATATAAGACATTGAAAGCTATAAAAGAGCAGTGCTCCATGGTCGTGGTCATGCCTCTAAAGTTCCCAATTAGATTCGAGTAGACATGTCCAAACTCTAGTCTGAGCTGAGCTTTCCCGTGCCGGCGTAAGTATGATATCACTTTTAGAAATAAATAATATTTTCCATTATTTTCCACGTGGCATGTAACCCCCTAGCTCAAGAGTAGGATGGATAACAGGCTAATTCGACTCGACTTGGCTCGAATTCATTAGATCTGAATTCATTAAGCTTAAACTTGCTCGACTCGTTAACTTTAATGAGTTGACAACCCAACTCGGCTCGACTCATTAAAAGCTCAAGTCAACTTGTTAAGCTCGTTAAACTCGTAACAAGTGTAATCACTAGAGTATTATATAGCTTCTGAGCATATATAGTTCAACTAGAATGAACGACATCATGAGTTTTCACAAGTCTACAATATAACTTAAGTAGTTAAGTCATAGTTATAAGTCTTTAAAAGTATAAATCCACAATATAGACTAAAGGAGTGACATGCTAGACAAAGGCTTTCTAAGAGCCGAATGAGCTTAAAGAGTGCTCGATCCGAGTCAACGAACACTCAAGAGAAAGGGGACTGCCTGCTCCAGAATTCCCTGCTTATTGGTTAATAGGCAGTTATCTTCTACATATATTGTGTTTTAACCAGATCGCACAAAAGAAGAGCAAAATAATTCTAAAATAATGTAGATACAAGCACTATGAAACTAGTGAACCCTCAATAAAAAAAAACTTTTGTTGAAAAATGCACAATCTTTTTACACTAAAATTGCATATATGATAAATATGCAATATTAACACAATTTTTAGCAGAACCGCAAAAGAAAAAGATTTACGAATTCAGAAAAGAACAAATGCATCCATGCGCATTGGTAAGGCACTAGTGGGAGACAAAAAGAAAGTTTTTATGCGTAAAGTCGCACTCCATGCTCTTGTGCCACCATCTAGCTCGCTCATTCGGCACAGAAGATTCCTTTGAAGCCTGCAGGGCTTGTAATCATTGTCAATTTTGGAATCAGGTTCTTGTAGAGTCATATATTCCACGAATAGGCCCCTTTTATGCAGAAATTTTATCTACGTCGTTTGATTTCCATTTCCATTTACTGTTCTACACATTCGTTTATCCACTCATTCATTTTAAAAAGAATCCACTTTATTTGTTAGTCCTTAAACAAACATTAAGGTAGCATAAAGCAATTAAGGTGACAATCATGAATTAGTGCGGCACTCATCTTTGATTGCATGTACGGAAGTAGCTAGGAGGCTTGACTGACATTCGCTTTGGACGTTCTAATGGTTACTCATGACCATTCTTACGCATGCATGCATGCATGCAAAAAAGTTGAGGAAGAAAGGGCGGGAGGCCGAAAGCCACGCTATTAATTAACTAGCCGAATAGAAATTGAGTCTGCAAGAATTGGGGTATCGTGCGTTGCCTGTATTGTTTCTTAACTAGGCGACACGAGCTAGATAATTTTGACCTTTGTTGCATATGTAGCGTCACAATTATATATGATAAATTATGTTTAAAAACGTCACAAATCTATTGACTATAGTGGTTTTCATTCACATTGGTGTCCATACAAATAATTTTGTAACACATATGTCTTAATGGATTTTGTAAAACTCAATTTGTCACAAAGTAGTGTAAAAATCAATTTGTCACAAAGTAGTGTAAAAATCAATTTGTTACAAATTTTGATTATATGATAACTAATACCTTGAAACATACATCCATGAAAAAGAAATTCTACACATGAAGTTATTTAAATAGTAAATTTCACTTTTTACCCCCTATTTATGCTCTAGTGTTAGTACTTACCCCATTTAAGAAAAATATTTTCTTGAGTTACCCAATTTAAGAAGTTTATTCCATATTTACCCTATTTCATCTCGAACTCGCATTCTGAGAAGGTGACTCCACTTGGCAGGCCATGTGGCGGCTCACCCAAACACCACATGGACGACATATCACAAAAGATTAGAAAATAATTATAAAAATTCTCTTAAATTCTAGAAAATCATATCTCAATCCTCTTAAATTAAATTTACTATGGATTTTTAGGTTACCTTAATTTTAGTTTAAATAAAATAATGAATTCAAAAAATTATATAATTTAATATCTTTTTAGTATAATTTAAAGTATATTTTCCAGATTTTATGGAGGTAAAAGGGCTAGAACTGAAGTTAAATTGAATTTTTGAAGGATTTCTAGATTACATTTAATGAAATTTAAATTAACTTCTGAACTACAAAAATAAAATTAAAAATCTATGTGGTATAATGTAGAATATAATTATAGGGGTTTTACTAAGTAGAAAGGATAAAAGTTAAAGTTAAGTAAATTTATTAAGCATTTTAAAGTATCTTAAAATCAATTTAAATTCAAATTTAGAATTTCAAAAGATTTATAAAATCATAAATTTTGTGGTATACTTTAGTGTATATTTTTACAAATTTTTAGGAGTGAGTATCACTCATGAGATATGGTATTTTTTCAACATTTCAGAGACAATTGATATAACTATTTTTAATAATATTTTATGGTCTTATGTCCATGTGGCATTCGACTCAGCCACCATATGGGCCTATCATGTGGGATCCCTATTTATCAGAGTGCTCGATGTTAAATGGGATAGAATATGGGATAGAATATAGAATAAACTCTTAAATCGTGTAAATCGATGCAAAATATTTCTTAAATAGGGTAACAGGCAGCTATCACTCAAGCACAAATAGAGGTTAAAAAGTGAAATTTACTCTTATTTAAAACTACTTAAAATTTAAAAGTTGAGCTCAGTTCGTTATGTGCCACGCAAAGTTAAGTATTTATTTCTCTTGGTAGCTATTTCATTTGTTTGGATATATTCTATAGAAAATAATTGGAACCGGGAATCTACAGTCTCATCTAGCAATGAAAGAAAATTGGAAGAAGACTTTCCAAAGCCATGATGAAATGAAAAATGACCAAAATGTACTGTCCTTGCTCTCTTTCTTTTGTCTTTGTCTTGCCTTTTTTCAGCATGGTCACTCTCTGGATTGTCAAATCATCTAGAAATAATTGAAACTAGAATAATTAAGACCAATAACCCTTGGCATCTAATGACCTTTTTATTTCGAAGTTTGAGAGTAAATTTCTGAAAACTAAACATTTGCTTACCGGACTATCTGCGACACATTTATTCTATTACGGAGTAGCAAATTTCACAAACCACACACTAATTTTGTCGAACTGGAGACAAATTGTCTTAATCTATTAATTAAATCAAAGAGAGTTGCTTGCTTTATTGGAGGAAAACCAAGCAAAAACAGAGTTACAAAACTCGCCTAATCCTAACCAGTCAGAAGATTGTCGGAGGTTCTCTCCTTATTAGGGATCAGAGTAGTTGTATGCTGAGGGCATGTCATGTGCCAAGACTGGGCTGAGTAGTGCTGCTACATCAGTTAAGGGTTCACCTGTGTCAGCGTCTGGTGACACAGGTGTCGGTCTGCCCGAACCGGTTATAGGTTGGGCGTAGTGTGTAGCTGTTTCACCGGTGCCTACCGTCGGTGGCTCACTTAATCCTATGTGGCAACAGTGTAACGGTCGGGTTCCTGTGAACCCTATATATAGGGGACCAGGGGAGGTCTTCGACCTCAACCAACCAAAAACCATCCAAGCTAGCTCAAACCAGTAAAGCATTCGATCGTTGCAAGCCTCTTTCACTAGGAACAAAAGCAAACCTTCCTAAGAGAGTTAGAGTCCTTGAGCAGAAGCTAGGTCAAAGACACCATCAACCAAAATACTACACGGACTTAACATGTAATACAAAGAAGACCAATCCACCGAAGCAACCCCCAAATGTCATCGTCATCGCTCAGTCGCCCCACAAACCTGTGATAATGACTTCACCGCAAGCGATCACCGAAGCACGATCGTCATAACGCTGCACCAAAGCCCACGCAATTTCAGCCACAGAGGTTTGCCATCACGCGACAACAAGGCAGCTTCGATTTTGATCACGAGACTTATATAATAAATATGTCAGGTTTGCACTGACTAGGTCAACCACAACCACTAGAGAGTGCGGCCCACCAAAGCCACCACCCACGAGTCATCATCACCATCTTGTCTTCTACCCCGATATGGCAACTCTGATTTTACCACGACATTATGAAAACGGTTGCACAGAAGATCCAACAACCACACTAACTAGCCAACACTGATGCCACATGAGTCACCACGCTATCACGCACATCGCCGGCTGGCCTCCCTATGACTGCCCTGTCACCTCCAGCCCACAACGAGTGTCATGGGTCGACAATGGGACGCCTTCACGAAGGAGGCAAATTTGAGAACGCCACCGTCACTCGATTCGGTAGAACCGATCTAGGTTTTGACCTAAAGATTGAGGGATGAAGGACGTGCTTCTCTATGATGCCTCCATGGAGGGAAATGACGCCGAAATGTGCCATCGTCACCGGTACCACGATAGCAGGACAAGGATATCTCCTGGAGCACTGTTTTCTCCACCCCCAACCTGGCAATCACAAGCCACACGTGTCGCAGCCGTGATCATGACCATGATGATATGGCCTGCCGCTAGCTAAATGCCGTCGCCGCATAGCCTGATCCTGAACAGGCCCAAGACCGCCTTCTCACGTGCACACTACCATAGGGCGATTGCCGTACCACCGCAGCTCGCCGTGACAATATGGCCACCGCCTCACTCACTGGCCAAGCCCGTGGTAGCCTGCAGGGAACCACCCGTACGACAGAGATGCACAAGGCAGCCATACCCTGCAGTCACCACTCACAACGCTCCGACCGCAGAGCACACATGCGCCGGCCAGGAGCCCACACCAAAGGACTACATCGCGATCGTAGATGCACCGACCCTGGGGCAAATCCGCATGCCCATGCCAGCGACTCCATCGCTTGCACTCCTGCTAGCGGCGCCTGCCGAGCACCATCGAGCCGCACGGAAGATGCGGCCATCCGCATCACTCCCTGTCACATAGACCTGCCCACACGGATCTTTCCATAGGAGGTCCAGATCCGGGGCACCTTCGGACCAGGTCGAATGCCACCAATGCAAGAGAGCCACCCCAGGGTGCCTCACGCCTGCTACTCGTCTGTAGCCGTCATCTAAGCCTTCACACTGCAAGCGCCGCCGCTGCTAAAGGCTAACCACACCACTCTTGCGGCCGTCGCCTAGCCCTCCCACCTGCGCACGCTCGACTGAAGCCGCTGCAACACCGCGCTCGGGCCCTCGTCGCCCAACACTCGATAGAAGCCATCGCCACCACTCATGGAGCAACCCCGCCATTGTCGTCCTTCGTGCGGGTTTTGCCTGACAGTGTCCTCCGGTGGTGGTAAGGGGGAAGGAGGAGGGAGAGGGCTGGTGGCGGCAGCTAAGATTCTGCCTGAGCCGCCGCAGGGAGCGATGCGGGAAAGAGTTATTGTGGGGGATACTAGCTATATGCACTAATTTTGTATTATTGTTTAGAATGTGAACATAATTGATAGAGGTGGCTTAATCCTCAGCAACTGTCAAATCCTTAAAATCGTGATTTCAATGGTGATGCAATATAGTTGTGGTTTTCGATGTAATGCGGAAGTAAATAAGCATATAATAGTTTAGCATTGTCTGCGCATTGCTACGGAAAAAATAAAAATAATTCCACACATATGGTAAAACAAAATAAGTTACACATAGTAAAAAACTGTGTAAATAATCATATAACATATTCTACAAACCATAAAAGAACATGTTGAAAATCATAGAGAGATAATCCTACCAGCCAGAATAGCAGATGACCATAACATTAACTCAAATATTTGCACGAATAAATATATGGGTAACTCAAATAATCTGGTATTTGGCTTGTGTTGACAAACATTTAAGAAACGTTGCCACATTGTGTGCTTGGTATGAAAATTATCTTTAGGTGCTGGTTACTATATCAGAGTGTATGTTATGTTAAACAAAAATTAATGTCAATTACAGAACCCCAAAATTTTTTTGGCACAAGTCGCGAAAACCCAAAGAAAATTAATTACACATAACCACATGTTCTTGTTTCCGAAACATAACCACATGCATTAAAATGTCCTCTTAATTTTTTTGAAATTAAGCACCGTATAATTTCAACTTTAGCTAAGCTAAATATATACTGTTAACTTAGATGTTCCGCCTAGCCTGCCACCTATCAGTGACATGTAACGGAATTAAAAGTCAAATAAAAACAGAACATTTTATTAAATATTTCTTCTATCTGGTGTTTTGAAACTATTAGCCCACAATACTGCTGGTACGTGTCACGGATCAATATCCATGGACAACATATACCACGAAACCCTGGAATTTGTGTAATTACTAAAAAATTAACCAGCAAAATATTGGTTATTGTCCCGTTTGACAAAGTTTCCCATTGATTTCACTAGGCATATCGCACTTAATTAAAATCGTCAAATGTGGTCAAATTAATTATTTACTTAATTAAGCACCTTTACAATCGATGCTTCCATAGCATAATCAAGAATAAGGTACTTTGCCTACGTAGAATTAAAGCATGTCATGATGATTTATCAGCAAAAAGCCCAGGGAAAAGGCAGAAACAAACACCTCAACATCTTGTACACTCTCTCTATCTCTAAAACACCCTTCAGGCCTTCACGGACAAGCAAACATACACGCACCACTTCTCTCTCTCTAAAAAGAAATGGCGACGGCCTCGCGGCGCCGGCCAGCCTCTCTCTCGCCTTCCTCCGTCGCTGACCTCTCCACCGCCGCCCACGAGTATCCGTACCCGTGCTCCACCGACGACGACGACGACGCCGACGGCTTCGAGTTCACGCCCCTCCTCCCCGGGCGCCGTCGCGGCTCGGTCACCGGGTGTCCAAGAACCGCCTGCCGCGGCGGCAACGCCCAGGCCGCGCTCACCCAGCCGCCGCCCCAGCGCGCAGCACGCGGCGCGGCGCACCAGGCGGCGGCGAAGGCGCGGAGGGTGCGGTGGCACGAGATGGCGTTCGGGTCGGTGCGCGTGCCGGTGGCCATGGACATGGGCGAGATCAGGAGGCGGCTGCAGGCGCCGCGGAGGAGCGACGAGCCGGCGGCGGCGGGGTGGGCGCCATGGCGGCTGATACGGTCGCTGAGCTGCAAGGGCGTCGAGGCCGTCGCCGTGGCGGCCGCATCGGCGCCGGTGAGGCTTGTGTAGGTACAGCAGAGGCCGCGCCGACCGGCTGGTGAGCTGCTGCGCATGGTGGCGTCACGGGGTTGACGCGCAGGTTGGTGGGAGTTGAAGAGCACGAGAGGGAAGCGGTGCCCATAAATGTTTTTTAGTCTTTTCTTTTTCTTAAAAAAGTATGTTTGTGGTTTATCAAAGGAATAGTTTGTATATTATAGTTGTTGGATGATTCACACATATGTGTATTATATTAGGATTAATCTGCTAATAAATACTCCATCAGCTCCAAATAGATGACATCAGTTTCAAATAGATGACGTTTTTCACTTTATACATTCCTTAATACGTTTTTCACTTTATACATTCCTTAATAAATACATCACCTTTTGTATAAATTTATAAGTAAAATGATTATGTAAAAAATATACTCCCTTCCCGTCCCATAATTTAAGACGTAATTGGTTAAGACAAAATTTTAACCAATAATTACTTTATTAATATATGGTTTATGTGACATCAAATTGATGTCATTAGATTCATATTCACAAATACTTATTTATAATTGTGACTTTCTACCACATAACCACATATTAGTAGAGAATTGTTGGTCAAAATCTTATCTTGACCAATCAAAATATGCCTTACTTTATAGAACGGATGGAATATTATAAAACTATTTTTTTAGATAAATCGAATAGTACTATTTGCAACTGACTAATATAAATAGGTTTTTATTTAATTAGTTATCAAAGATAAAAGAAGTTACATGGCTTTTGAAACGTCTTTTATTTTGAAATAGAATAGAGGTAATAGGACTTTGGAGCTCATCCTGAAATGCATGGTCTAAATGCCTAGGATGTAATTTACATTTTCTTTCAGTATCTTCGGTGCCTTTCTTTGAGTTCTTTCCTCTCCATTTCAAGATTACAAATACCATGGTTCAGAAGGATAGCTCGTTTAATGCACCAATTATGAAAGAAAGAAAAGGAAGATGAGGTGAACTTCTATGCTCTCTGTGTGGTTTCTTTGTGTTGCACCTAAGAAAAATATGGACTTATTAGGCTTGTTAATCATGACTTCATGAGATCGACTTACCAGAGTATTTGTATGTCTGCACGCCTGCCGCGCGTGTCCGTCCGTCTCGAGGAAAAGATGGTAAGGCATGGTGTTAGTGACCACAAGCCTCTAGCTAGCTATACTACTGACTCCACATCATCAAAGTTTCCACTCATCCAAACAAGTTTCCTGTTTCCTGTCAAGAACAGAAACTAACGAAGATACTCCATCTAGTTTACAAACAAATATTACTTTACATATTATTACGGTCTATAATATGTTATGCTAGTCACTATTTTTATTATAATATATTTATTAACCTAATAGAATTATAATATTATGAATGCACTTTTTGAGACAAATATACATATATATCTTTCAGGTATGAAATCTAAATATTTAAAGAGATATTGTTAGTTAAATTCTAAATTTTAGCTAGGTCTATGTCTGAAATGATAGCTTTTTGCAAACTGAAGGTAATGTATATACTATAGCTGAGTCAGTTAAGGCTAGGAGTAACCTTTGAGAGCGAAAATATAATTTTACAGAGTTCTAGCCGTATGTACGAGAGTCGAGCCATATTCAGAGCATTAGATTTGATTTCATTACCTCCATCCCTGGCCCACTTATGATTGGACGGTCTTTACCATCATTTCAGCCCTGACCAATGCGTAGTTTAGGATCAATTTATAGTTGCTGAACTTATTTATAAGTTGCTTTAAGAAAAGTAGTTGTGAAAATGTTTGTGTGCTTTAAACCAGATTATAAAAATAACTGCCAAAATACAGAGGTTATTGATTTGTCTCTAAGTTGAGTGGTAATTGGTAATTGATATAATGTCTCTAGGTTGAATACAACGGTTAAAATGTCCCAAAGTTCATAGTCCAATTTGTACTTCGTCACCCAAATAGTTATTTTCATTAGTTTAATCATTTAAAAGAATGAAGCCATGAGAAAACACCTTTTCACCCATGGACTGATTTGGCGGCACCAAAATACGAGATGTGAACTCAGTTGTGAAACTACCTTATTTTGCTAAATTGTGAGATGTGAACTCACTTTGCTTCTTATTTTGGAGATTATGTTATGAGATCAAGACCATTATGCGCTGGAGATGTTGTTTCTGTTATGTTATCATTTTGATGCCACTTTTGTGTTATTTGTGAGATGATTATACATATATTATGTCAGTTTTGAGCAAAGTTGCTGCTGGCATATTGTGAAAATGGCTATAAAGTGTACCACGATTCCATTTTTATGCTAAAAATGGATATAAGATCTCATTTTTGTGGTGTTGTTGAGCTGTAAACTTTGAGGACAGAGAGAGAGCTTAGAGGGATAGCAGAGAGCGAACAGAGAGGCTAGGGAAGCGTTCTGCTCCGAGAGATCTGGTGCTGCCAAACCGACCAGGGGTAAAAGGGTCTTTTCTCAAGGCTTTATTCCTCAAGAAAAATTGTTTGTGTAACAATTTACCAAATGGACTATGAACTTAGGGACACCTTAACTGTTACGTCTAACTTAGAGACATTTTATCAATTGCCAATCAACTTAGGGACAAATGATTAATAACCTCCTCAATACACCAATACAAGATATTAGGCTTATCACAAGGTTACATACCTCACTTTTGTAAGACAAGACAAAATTTTAAACTTTTTTTCTACCGATTATATCAAAAGCAAATCACCAAATGAGAAAATATGTAAAAGCGGCTTAACCAACCATGATGATCATAATCCACTATAGTGTCCAACGCAACCATAGCAATGCATAGTACGTAATTAGTTGATGTTATAAGGCCGTCCAACGCAACCATAGCAATGCATAGTACGTAATTAGTTGATGTTATAAGGCCTATTCAATCTTATTGAAAATTATAGGTGTTCATGAACAACTAATGCTAATTTTGCTTTATTTACTTTATTCTCTTTCTCAAGCATTTTATGTATGACTAACCACAAAACTTATTATCCCTAAATCTCCCCAAAGCACTTAGGATATATACCAAAAGGTGATGCAAGCCATCTTTTCTCTTGCCGTATATATGAGATTTATCCTTACAGAGAACGAGAAGAGAGGATCTAGGACATGTTTAGTTGATGCCTAACATTGCTATAACTAAACTTAGGTAATCTATGGTGCAATAAAAATTAGGTGAATAAAATAGCCACCATAAGTGTGGTAAGATTTTGGTAAGAAATTAAGTCTATGACATATGGACCATATAGCTAACAAAGTGTGGCAAGTCACAATTATAGTAATGAACCAAACATATATCTGAATAATTGTGCACGACTAAGATTAATGTGGCAACTTTAGACTATAAACCAAACATACTCTTAACCATCTCTCAACAAAGATAGGACAGGGGACTCGAGAGATATAAAGACAACAATCATCTCTACTATTAGTTATCTGACACGAAGCACAATAGATGACATATATATCTCTTTATTTACACATGGGAAAAGCAATTTTGCATGCTCCAATATAGAAGTTCCATGCGTATTTCAGCCATTCGTTTTAGTGACTTTCTAAGTGTCTAGACCAAATACGCCTTACAGCAATCAGCGACGTGCTTACCGCATGAACGCATATCAACAGTGCACAAGAAGATTCGACATTGTTCGTTCATTCGTTCTAGCGCGCGTCCAGTCGGCTTTGTCCCTCGCTTTTGTGAAAGGGAAAGGGAAAGTGGTAACATAAAAGAAAAGGTGAAAGTGAAGGAACAAAAGGTAGCAAGAGAGGGGAGAACAAGAAAAGAATCACCACCCTTTGGCCCTGTAGAAAAGCTAGGGGTGAAGTTAGAACTATACATGCATCCTAGCTAATTCCTAATAGGAAGATAATGAATATGATATAATTTACAATCCATTAATAACATTTGATAACCAACTATAATTGGATCTCCAATCATTAGGTCTAATTTAAAATCGGATCCCAAAAATAGCCATCAAATTGCCCACCAGCTGCCACCAACTAGATAAATCTAGGGTTTCTCAGTTTTGTCTGGTCGAGCGCTAGGCGTATAGAAACATAAATCTATGAAACAATCCGAGATGATTCATAAAGTAAACCATCCTAGATGTGTCGATATTGTTTCGAATATTATCTCAAACGGTTCAAATATTAGACTGTCTGGGAGATAGACATATCTGAGACGATTCATCAGGGGAACTCTTTACCCAGATGGCGTTTTTTTGATGAACTGTCTGGAATGAATTGTGTTTTATTTAAGTGTTTCTATAGTAGTGAGTGGTGGCTAGCTTTCTGCAACCGCCAATACTTCTGCAGCCATGGATCATTGGATGGATACGTCTCCCTCCTCTGCAAGCTTCTTGCTCATACTCGATGCTGTCCTTCGCTCGCAAGCAAAGGTTAGCTATATATATCATTTTCTTGTACAAAGTACATGAAGATACAAGTCTTGCTCATACTCGATGCTGTTACACGTATTTTGTATTGTACTCCGCTGTTTGTGATCTTACAATTTGCAAAGTGCTGCAAGTTCCATGTGCACAGAAGATGCCAAGTTCCATGTGCACAGAAGACGCTGCGTCAAGTCCAAAGCGGCCACGGTGTTATCCTGCGTGAAAAATCAACCGAAGTTGCCGAACACAGCATCGTTTCATTTCGGATACAGGTGAAAATTTAATCTGGTGCTCCACTAACCAAATCCTTACACGAAACAAACTGATCGAATTTCGAGTAAAGCAAACCTTGTCCGAGCTTAGAGAGTCAATCCAAACCTCTAGCTTGGTTAGCAAATCTAGAGTGAAGAATAGATCGTCTTAGATCGTCTTTGTAACTGTTTATACCAAATGCCAACCCAACAGGCCTGGCTTTACTCTAAGAAACAGAGTGCAAGGTTCATGACATGATAATAGTTGCTGGGGTTACCAGCATAGCAACAGAAACAAACCCTAACCACTAGGAGGATTACAGTACTAAGCAAAATAACAAAAGGATATCAAAGGAAGAACATACCATCTTTGTAACACTGGGGTTCAATTATTCGTAAAGAATGATTCTAGAGGAAAGTATCCATGCTTCAAAGCAATGAATCATCTCAGAAGATCAACCTGCGAGCCAGCTCGTTACCTAAAAGGATAAGTCTGGATTAGACCACTACCGTGCAAAACAGCATGGAGAGAGAGACAGAGAGAGAGAGAGAGAGTATTCACCTTCTGTACAGACACTTGATATCCCGGCGCATGGCATTACTCTCCAACAGTTCATCTTCAGACTCATCAATACCAACTTGGTTCAGTTTGAAGCCTTCAGGGCTGCAGTGCTCACTCCATTCAAACCACAGCTTTGGTATGACTTCTTTCTTGAGTGCGGTTGCATGTATCTTCTCCTCTGGAGAATCAGCAACTACAAGCCTGTACACAAACACTTTTTTCCGCTGTCCGGGCCTGGACGCGTGCCCGATTGCCTGATGGGTAACAGATGGATCCAGGTGAACATCTCAAATGACAACTCTCGACGCGCCGATGAGGGAGATGCCCTCTGCGCACACCTAGATCAAACCAAACAGAACCTTTGCATCGTTAGAGCTGTTAAATTTATCCATTGCCAGTTCTCTGTCTTCTGGGTTAGTGTCACCAGATACCACAAAGATCTCATTCCCCACATGCCAGCCCTTCATCTTAACCAACAGCCTCTCCAAAAATTTCATGGGAAGCATGTATTGGCTGAAAGCAAGTAGTTTCTCTCTGGCAGAGTTAGCAAGTGACAGGATGTTAAGGAAAAACCTGCCTTCATACCGTCTCTAGCGTCGATAGACTCGATCAAACTATCAATCGCGGCATCCGTTGAGTTCCTCGCCCTATCGACAGGATCAGCTTCTGAAATATCTGACAGACAAGGATGAATGTACACTGCAGTCCCTACTGCACTTCTTTTGAACTTCTCATAGGCCTCTAACTTGTCAACAATGTGTTTCTGCTTTGGAGTGAGCTTCAAGAACACACTGAAGTCTACTAAACCAGGTAATTCATCTAAGATATCACCCTTGTAGTAGTGAAGCACGTCTTTTGTTAGTTCTCCAAGACTTCTAATAACATGAGCTTTTCTCGTGATGTTGTCATCATCCAGCAGGATAGATTCTACTGAATCAGTTAGTAGTCCTGTAACCTGATATTGCTGCTTGACTCATTTTTACGTCGGACAATCGGACGGGATGAGTCCATCTTCAGAAACTTTGGACGAACAAGATCCAAGATGTTAAACACTTCTAAAACGTGATTCTGGAAAAGTGTACCTGACAGGACCACCTTGCGTGGTGTTTGCACTCTGCTCAGTGATTCCAGCACATCAGTATCCCGATTTCTTGGTGTATGACCCTCGCCCATTATCAGCAAGTTGGGGACTACAAGAAGCCTGTCCTGGCAAGCAGCTGCAACATCGCCACCGCCATCGCCGCAGATGATTCAGGAGAACTGGTTGTATACTCTTCTTGGCTTCCCAAGATTCGAGGACTTTCAATTGTTCTTTTCTTTTGTCAGCCTTAACAGAATAGAAATCATACAGTGGTATGTCCTCCACTTGCCACCGCTGGAATTCCCTCTTCCATGTGCCTAATATCCGTTTGGGAAGCACAACAAGAAGCCTTGCAGAAGGATGTGTTGCCAGGAAGCCCTGAATAAAACTTATAAGCATGAATATTTTCCCTGAACCGGGGGCATGAGCAAGAATGCAACCTCCAGGTTTGTCAGTGACCAGATTCTTAACCAGGAATTTGAATCCTTCCAGCTGATGTGGCCGCATTTCCTTAGCATGCCTTGGATGAATGGCTACATCTGAAACTATGAAATCTTCAGAGGCACTAACATCACCACAGTCTATCTGATCAGCATCCTTCGAACGTACTTCATGGAGACTTGTTCATTTCCTTGAAGGCTGATATGAGGTAAACATTAAAGTCACTTATTTTCCCCCAATTATATTATCTTTTATGCTAATATTACAGTAACACATTTGAATTTCATGATTAGTATATTAAACATTGAAAAATAGTTTATGCAAATGTTCCCATGTCTTGCATAGTGTGTGTGAATGACTGATATATCAGTTTCTCAATAAAACCATATCGTTGCTAAAGAGATTATTACTAAATCCTCCACAGTAATAACAAAAGAGATAATGACGAAAATAACCCCACAAGTTAGGAAGCTTTTCACAAAAAAAGGGATTTTCTTCTAGTTTCACAAAAACCTTTGTTTTTACTTGCCATCACAATATGTTTCACAAATTCTTCTTGACCTTACCCGCCTGTTTTTTGTCCTTCAAACCCTACAGGCTGCCCTCAACACAACGACACGGCACCCAGCTGCCACTGCCACGGCCCAGGCTCGAGCCAGCTGCCACCGCCTACCAACCATGGCTACTCGCTACGTTCACAAGCTCGTGAGTGTGACAGGGACTCATGTCAAAAATAACTTGCAGGTTATTATTTTTCTTTCTAAAACCATTTCCTGACTTTGGGGGTGTGATCATAATTTCTGCAAATTAAACTATATGGTTTTACAGAACACTTTGTTTGCTAAATGAACCAAGAATTGCGAAAGCATCACAGATCTTCAAAAAAATTACGAACCTTTTTCCACTGATAATCAAATACTAAATCAACACTTCTCAGAATCATACCACAGATGCGGCATACGTGGCCCAGATCATCGTGGATATGAATGTCATGATTGTAGTCATTGTCAACCTCCCTTTCACTATCCACATGTCCATCATTGGCTACCTCTTTAGACGTGTCAAGCTAGCCAAGAAATATAACTAAATTATTAATGGAAAGCAAGACAAATTGGATAACAACAATTGAACTTAAAAGCAAGTATGCAAGTTTGTCACTAGAGATATTAAACTTTAAAATGACAAATGACTGCATTTTTAATACTCAAGCTTTTGTATAATACCATAAATTTCTGGGAAGAAGCAAACAGACGAAATAAACCTAGGAGTTAACAGGCAAAAGAAGCAAGCATTTTAGAATGCTTAAGCAATAAAAATCAAAATTCTGCAATTTTAGCTTCTACCTTTTTGGTTTACATAGCCACTGCGAAACCATTCCGAAGATCCTCTAAACCATCACTTTCATTTTCCGGTTTCTCCTCTTCCTCCATAGGCTTGTCGAAATAAAAAATTAGTGGATGTGGCTTGCATTTTATTTTTCTTTGCCTTGGGTCAGTTGCAGCATCTCCATTAACCTGGGAGCTGAGGTCTGATATCCTACGTTTTCTCTCCGTAGGGAAAACTCGTGTTGCAGTGTTTCCATCCTCATCATCTGAATCAAGAATTATTAACTCCTTTATAGGGGAATCAAGAATTATTAATACTTTGCTCTTCTTTTGTTCTATTTGCTCCATGGAACGATTGGTCATGTTAGCATTTCGCATTTGACCACTTATCGCAGAACTTCTAGTGCAATGATGCAGAGCGGAGAAGGGATCAATTGGACCTTGCAGAAATGAATAGTTTCCCATCCCTTGCTAGCAATGCCATATCCCCAACCAAAAATCCTATTTTCAATAGGAAGTGTAAGGCAGGTGGAGCAAGTTGCGACTCCAGGCGTGAGTACACTGCTGCTGGGCTCAGAAGCCTTCTCTTGCCTGATGTAATACATGCCTACACAGAGAGACAATTGATTACATATCATAGGAGAGACCAAGTGAATTTGCATCAACAATGGAAGTAGAAATTCTGTTTTTTTTTCTCTATATTTCCATTAAAAAAACCATTATAACAAGTTGAATATACAATGAAATTTTCCTTTAAAAATTCTTTTGGCTGTATGAACGAATGTAATGGCACAAGTTCACTGGGAGGAAATCATTTTTTTCATAATGCAGGTAAACAAGAAAATTGATAGGATGTATAGAAGGCAATTATAGGTAGAGTGCAAATGGTTTGATGTAGAGAAGGGGAATTACAAGTTTAACAATACAACCTAAATGCAATGAACAACAAGTCAATGAACAACAGGTTATCTGCATTAAAGAAGCAACGTAATCAATGAATTACAAATCTAACAATGCAAACAATGAAATACTAAACAAGGAAGCTTGTTTCGCACAAAGTTATTAGCCATATACCCATAGCACTATGACCTAGAATAATATCTTAGATCAAGCTCAAAGATTGCTCTTGTCTTTCAATCATGTAGAGACTACCTGGCAACAGAATCTAGAAGGCCAGAAAAAAGAAGGCATAGTGTGGCTGCAAGGGGCAGAAGAAACACTTCAAATGAGCTAGCTATATTCCCACAAGATTTTCACTGAGCAACTTGCGCGCATGCACAAAAGAGCAAGCTTGCTTCAACACCTACACACACATTAGTATCTAACCAGGATACAAGCGGAAGCTTAAATGACAACCTGTGTTATCTATGCTTCACCTGCTTCATATCAAATAGATGCACATCCTTACACTACCTCGAGTTCCATTTTAGCACTCATTGTAGAGGTATTCCTCCAAACCAAACCAGCAGAACAGCAGCCCGAGACGGTGCTGTTCCAACAAGCCGGGTAGGACGAAATGGGAGGAATTCACCGCCAACCGAATCCCAACAACACCCTAAATCACAAAACCCTCATTATCGAGTCCCTCCAACCGAACCCTCGCTCAAAAGCTCTTAATCCCCTAAGGATCGATCCCACATTTCCACCACGCATAAATGAAAGGAAGGAGCCGAGCCACCACACGATCACAGCGGATGAGAAAGGAGGAAGGAAGGATGAGGCGTGGATCGCTCACCGTGAGATGGAGCCGGCGGGTCACCGGCGGCGACCAGGGCAGCGGCGAGTCAGGGACGCTGTGGTTTTGGGAGGTGAGACTGGGAAGCGGTATGGGCGTATGTATGGCCGTTAATGGGCTTTCATAGATGAGTGAAATGCCAATTATGCCACTATATTTTATTTTTATTTTTATGGGAAGACTGGAGGGAAAATAAGCATTACAAAAGGTAATTCGTGCGGGAAGGACTGGCCTCCCAGGGGCGCTACGTCGACGGTTCGTTGTAGGCCGGTCGATTAGTCCTTTGACGGTTCATTCTACGCCGTTGGATCGGCGGTTTCCTGTTTTTTTTTCGCTGTGGAGTGTCCGAGTGTGGACTACAGCCTGTCAGGTATATGTGCTGTCCATAGCTTTTCTCTCCTTTCGGTTTTTTCAACGCGTTCATACTTATCTTTCTTACCTCTCTGCTCTGGATGGGACTTCCACTCTTCCGTCCGCAGGCCGTGGCGTCGTTTTTCAACGCGTTCCTCTACCTTGTAAAATATGATGAGTGAAAATGCTACACATATGTAATTCGATTCCTGCTTTTAGCGAAACAAGTTTTCATTACATAAAATGTATTTTAATAATAAGAAGTTTGTTATATGAAAACATCTCTAAGAATAGTTATGGATAGTATAATTTTATATTGTATATGTAGAAAAATAAGGTTGTAGTAGTTTTGTTTTCTACGATGAGGTAGTTAAATCTTATAGTAAGATCAAGGCAATTCTTTCCACTAATATAAGCATGGAGTGATAATCATTACTTAGCTGGTAAAAGAATTAACTATAATTTTCTTATTACAACTCTGTGTGTACATATTTTTTACGCTAATATACTATTTAGTTTAAATTTTTAAAAACTAATATGATAGACATGACATTGGCTAACAAACACATACTACTATAGGCCTCAGAATTTTGTTCATATATCATGTATGGTAATCTCCCCAACCTGAGAGAAGGTTACCATAAACAAGTTCATCACACAAAATGTCGACCGCCCCGGGATAATGGCATACGAACAACCAAACCAAATTTTATATTATCCCATACAAACAACCAAACAACCTACTTGTACAAGAGCAACTCATAAGGATCTAATGGTTAGGTTCACACATAGGACCTGGTGATGAGAATCATTTTATGGAGATCTAATGGTATGAACCATAAAAGGTAGGATCAATGTTACATTTGCAAAAACAACCCTGTAATTATTTTGAACTGAGTGCAATACCATGTTCCCTTAGTTTGTACCGTTAAACCTCTGAATCCAATGTATGCACCTAAATGTATGATCATATACAAGTTGCTCCACTACATGTAGCCTTACACCGTCCAATTTTAACAAATTTATTCCACCATGTCTCTCCAACCAACCAAGTGTTTCTGCTTGGTTAGGGATGAGGTGGATGAGATGATCCTAGATGGGATGGTATACTTAATTGTTTGGTTCGTTGTACGGGACGGTATGCCACTGAGTGTGGTTGGAGGGATGAGATGACCCTAGATTGTTGAAGATGGAGTTTGGTCAGGGAATATCATGCTTGTGATAGGCTCCTTCGTAGATGTGGCGATTTTATCTCCCATTTCTTTATCTATGCTCCATAAACACTTATTTTTAGAAAGCATTATGTTCAAAACACACTACTACATGGGGATTAACATTCAAGCACATATCATCGCCTTTCGCGAGAAGCCAGAATTGGAGGGGTGACACTGTTGGTGGCGGACACCGGGCTTAGGTCGCTGTTTGTTGTGAGGAGAGCGATTGGGATGTAGAGGGGTGACCGAACCCATCAAGTGTGCTTCCTCAAATTCCAGATAGATCGTTATGACCGATTTTTTGACTAACCGAACCCATCAAGCGGATATGTTTTAAAGTGGGATTACCTTGTCATGGACCCGTACCATCCACTCAAACAAAATTCAAGGATAGTATCACATATTGCCCCAGCTCATAGAGGAACCTGGAAATCCCTCCAACCAAACATTACCTTAGAAATCCTCATGGCCACCTCCACTCTCTCCCTCAACAGTGTTGTCACCAACTTGGCCATCATGTTAACCCCCCTGCCCCCGCCCTGTGGCTTCCTATGTCACCATCGCTTCAGGGTTGCACAGCTAATGCTGCCACTCACCATCACCTTATGGCACCACCTCCTCTCCTAGCTCACTTCTCCCAAAACCTAACTCACTAGTCTTGTTTTCTTCGTACTGCCTGTCGCCCTCCTTGATCCCCTACTGACAATGCTCATACTCCCATACTAATTCTATAGTTAGGGTTTCTATGAACCCCATCCCTACTGGTGGACACTAATCTTATCTGGTCACTGAAGATGAAGATCATCAGCAATAAAGGGAACATGTGGAGGTGATATGACCATTGGGTAGTACATGGTGATTCACAATGCAAGGGTCCACATGTTTGAATCTAGATTGGCCGGTCTTGGACCTTATTTCAGGGCCCGTGAGCCTATGCGCAATTAGGCATGTACCCAACAACACATGTTAAAGTTGGGCTTGCAGCTTTGTATTGACCTATACCCAATGTATAAGGCTGAAGTATAGGCTCTTTGAAGTCAAACTTGACATAGAATTAACCTGAAAATTGGCCTAACCCCAGTTTGAACACATATAGTCAGATTTGATATAAAAGTACAACGAAAGTCGATGCAAAGACTAAAAAGGGCCGCACATGACATAACAAACAAAAAAAAGATAAGTTGATGCTTTCTTTCTTTACCTTCACTACTACAAAAAAGTCATCCTGGACCCTACCATCACTGACGGGTAAGAAATATTCGTCAGTGATGAAAACCATCAGTGACGGGTTTTGATGAAAACATCATCACAGACGGGCAAAATAAATACCCATTAGTGATGTCGAGCATATCGGTAATAAAAAGACCCGTTCGTGATGTGAATCTCGCCAACTCCGAAATTTCAAAACCCGAAATTTTATCATCACGGACGGGTAGTTTTCTGACCCGTCAATGATGTGTAGAACTCATCACTGACGGGTTAAATATTTATCCGTCCGTGATGTGAATCCGAAATTTTAAAACCTGAAATTTTGTCATCACGGATGGGTAGTTTTCTGATCCATTAGTGATGTATGGAACTCATCACTGACGGGTTAAAAAGAGACCCGTCTGTGATGTGAATCCCGCCAACTCTGAAATTTTAAAACCCAAAATTTTGTCATCACGGACGGGTAGTTTTCTGACCCGTCAATGATGATCCACTCATCACTAACGGGTTAAAAAGAGACCCGTCCGTGATGTGAATCCCGCCAACTCCGAAATTTCAAAACCCAAAATTTTAGAATCCCGCAGGGTATATAATTCACCTCAGTGTCCCTTAGTGCAGATCCAGATCCAGATTTTTTCCTTCTCCCTTTCACCCTCCTCTCCTTCCTTCCACCCTTCTCCTCATCTCCTCCTCTCCTCTCATCCTTCCTGTCCAAATCGGTCACAAGGGAGCATATCCTCTTCACGTCACCATTCCCGTAGGAACATGGTGGAGCTTACACGAGAGTTTCAGTTGGATTCGAGGTAAGAAAAATTGGTCACAAGGGAGCATATCCTCCTCCTCTCCTCTACTAGTGCCTAAATTTTTTATTTTTAAAATTTTTTCTCATATTTTTTTGTAGCAGCTCTATTCCCTCACGGTTCGGAATCCACAAAAATTACTGCATTTGGAGCTCGGGAAGAAATTCAACGGAGGGTTCGGTAGCGGCGATTATTTGTTCAGGACAAAACTGAGTCTTAGAGGCCGAATTTGGAGTGAAACTTTTTATTTTTAAATTTTTTTCTCGTATTTGTTTCTAGCAGCTCTACTCCCTCACGGTTCAGAATCCGCAAAGATTACTGCATTGGAGCTCGGGAAGAAGTTCAACGGAGGGTCGGAAGAGGCGATGTTTCGTTCGGAGGGAAAAAAGTCAGTCTTAGATGCCGAATTTGGAGGTGAAAAATTATACAAGTCTAAAGACAAGTAGATTTTTTAGATATGCCTTGTCGATTCGGTCATTTTGAGTGGTCGTGGACCCAAAACGGACACCATATGCAAAAGTTATAACTGTGTTAGTGAGACCCTACCCGGTAATGCCCGGGTAGGGCTTGTTTTTTGTGCCTCTAAAAACGTCATCACTGACGGGTTAAATACTTACCCGTCCATGATGGTAGAGTCATCACTGACGGGTTTTTTTTTACCCGTCAGTGATGACGTTTTCACACTACGGATGACTCTACCATCACGGATCAGTGATGACGTTTTCACACCACGGATGACTCTACCATCACGGATGGGTAAGTATTTAACCCGTCAGTGATGACCTTTATCAGTGACGGGTAAATTACCCGTCACTGATAATACGAGTCAATATTGACCTTTAGTTGCTGACGGGCCAAAAACCCGTCACTGATGTGGGTTTTTGGCCCGTCAGTATTGACATGTTCTGTAGTAGTGCTTATACCAAGAATGAAAGCATCATTGTTGGACGAGGAAGACATGCTGGCCACCATTTCTCCCTTCACCTTAGTCGTATGGATTTTAATATCTACCTTGCCATGAGCAGTGATTCTACAACACTAGAAAAATCTAAGAAACTTAACGGCCAGATCTAGAAAAGAGTGAACTTCGAAAAACTTACGCCAATTTCTTGATCAACATACAATAACTTCCCTCAGCTCTCTTCGATTATGTTAGAGTAACACCTTGGTATATGATTCGTATAGTTGATCAATGAAGAGGATCAAGAGGAGTGCGGTCAATAGGAACAAGAGATCGGAAGAAGAGATGGCGGCATACTGTTGGAGACAAGGATATGTGGTTTAGGGCAAGCACTATGTGTTAGCATGAATCCCATATATCTGAACCACTTAGGATAAAATCAACGACTACAATTGTTCAAGCTAACCTATCAAACAAGGAAAGAAAAGTGGGGTTGATAGTGGGCCGGGCTCATTAAGGTTTAATGGGTCTAATTTTCATGGGATAGCTTAAGGTAATACAAAATGACGTAAGACTACATAATGAATTATGGGTTGAGTTGGGTTTATTTATAAATATGTAGGATTAGGTATGTTGAAATAGGTATCAATTAGAACCCACTTGAAGGCTAGACACTATAGATTGGGATCACGGGTTTCTGTTTGTCCCGGTGCAAAGTTTCTATACCTAGACGTCATCTCATAGTAATTCGAATTCTTAGTTTCTCTAGTGTTGCTAATTGTGTCATTTTCTACTACCATGATTTTCCAACACTACTACAAAAATGAGTTTTCTGGATCCCACATCCTAGCCGGTTAACAGAAAACTGACAAGAAGAACATCCACCTCAGCCGGTTCAGTGCACATAACCGTCTGAAACAAATTAACCGACTGAGATAATATATTATCTCAGTTGGTTCTCTGAGTGAATCAACTGTATAAATAATACAGTCGGTTCATAGTATGAAACCGACTGCAACTGATGTAGTATTATAGTCGATTTCTTGGCTTGGACCGGCTGAGAACTTAACTCAGCCGGTTTTTGTGCTAACCTGGTAGACAAAGTTTTTCAGACTAGTGTGCTGATCTGGTTCATTATATTTTGGACAGTATACAAAACACAGCAAAAACTGCAGTGCTTAATCCGGATGACTATTTTGGGATTGCAAAATACCGCTTAATCCGAATGACTTTTTGAATTAAGCATTACACACTACTAATTAAACATTCTAATTTAACATCCTAATTACATAGTACTAATTTAACTACACTATCTTACGCCTCCTCCCCCACAGGCCATCGGTAATATCGTAAATGCCAGATTGCGTGATGGAGGTCTCGTCGTCGGAGCCGTCGTTGTTGTCCACGGCGGCGTCGCCCCTGTCGTCATCGCCTCTGTTGGAGTTGTCCTCGTCGGTGGTGTTGTCCTCCTCATCTTCTTCCTCCTCCTCCGAGCCATCATTGCCACCTCTATCGGAGTTGCCGGCGGTGGCTTCATCCTCCTCCTCCTCCAGACCGCCATCGTCGTTGTAGTCCTCCTCCTCGGTCTCTGCATCGTCATCCTTCTCATCTGAGCCAGCAGCAACAGACTGCCGTTGACGTCATCCATCCACGAGTCATCGAAGGGCGCTGCCGTCTCGTCAAAGGAGTGGGTGGTCTCCTCATTGGAGGAGACCACCATCTTCGGCTCATCCTCCTCAGACAAATTGTTGGATGGCCAACTAATTGGAGAGGGAGGGCCCGTCAGCGAAGCGATGGGTAGCGGCGGTAGTGACGGTGGAAAGTGGAGGAGAGGCAGATTGCACCATGGAGAGGACTTAATGGAGAGCGGCGTTGAAAAAGAAGCGATGAGGACAATTAAACAAAGTGATAGTTGTTCTAAAAAAAACAGAGCGATAGTTGGGCACACGAAATAGATTGATGTTTGAAGACGAATTGACGGGGAGTTGTGTAATCTGTCAGTTTAATGTGCGAACTGACTATGATAATAAATCGGTCGATTCAAATTTGGAACCGACTGGGATAATAACTAGCAAACCCCCCCTGACCGCACCCTCCTTGACCCGGCCACCTCCTCGCCGTTGACGCCACCAGAGTATAAGGTATTCCCCAAATCCTATCATGCATTACGCGCCGACATGATTGTACTACATGGATAGCTAGGGTTTTACACCATTGAGACTCAATGATTATTCCCTAAATCTCATCATTACTTAATTAATCAGTACTAATAATTATTAATACTCCTACTACTCTGCTAGTAATTGTTATTTAGTGTGCTTGCTTAGTCCCCAGCAACCCATTTTTTAGTGACATGCCAATGATGAAATGACCACATAATGTGCAGTCAATCAGTTCTTGTAGAAACTGTTAAGGATTTGCTTAAGTCCTTACCTCATTCTACAAGAACTTGTTTTATTGTACAAGTGTTACCTCAGAGTGGCTATAGTCTCAGGTCATAGTATAACCAACATTCTACATGAACTCTTAAGGAATTAATATGTTAAGGAATTACCTCATTTTTCAAGAAATATTAAGGAATTAATATGTTCTGTAACTCAATTATTTTTGTTCTTTTCATGCTTATCAATGATATAGATGGACAAAAAGCCAGTAGAGGTTTTCAAGATGTGCCAGGTGATGAAGAACGCTTTGGGGGTGCTCTTTGGCCCAACTAAGTTGGTTATTCATGCAAATGTGGCGGATAAGAACTTCCCACTAGCATTCATTGTAGCTTCCATGCTTGAAGACTTGCGTGGTGGCTCCAACTTTATTGTTGTTGAGCATTATGTCCCTAGAGTGTTAGTTGTCGCATTTCAGAGAGAGGAGCATGTTCACGATGTTACTATCCAGAACTTCAGATGGGGTGGTAGTCTTGTTAACTTCACAAAGATTGATGTCATTGTGCTTGTCATCCCGATGATAGCCGTATGTTTAGAGTGGAGGCCTTCAAGTGTCTAGCTAGCAAGGAGTAGTTGAAGACTTGTTATCTGTACTTTCTATCGTTGAACACTTATTATGCATATTTTCTCTATAGTTGAACACTATAGGTTATTATTAGTATTCAGTACTTTTTGTCGTTGTGTATGTGCATGTGACGTTAATGTCAATGTGCATGCTTGTAGCTGAATGTCTATGCATTTGTGAATTTTGGGGAAATCTGGATATATATATATATATATATATATATCGTATTTTCTGTTCTAGGGCAAATAGAAATTTGAATTATGCCTACCAGTACAACATATTATCTTAGTCGGTTCATTAGTAAAACCGACTAAGATAGTATATTAGTTCAGTCGGTTCTGAAGAAAAATCAACTGAGATACTATATTTTTTCAGTCAATTATGTTGGCGGAACTAACTGAGATAATATAGTATCTCAGTCGCTTTTTGTCTTGAACCGGTTGAGGTACTGTTATTCCAGCCACCTTTGAGAACCGACTGAGATAACATATATTATTAGTTCTTTAGCTTACAACGAGATCCAGAACCAACTGAGATAGCTATTTTAAACCGACTGAAAAACAATTTATGTAGTAGTGCAACGTCAGTTCCTCTTTTGGCAGTGACAAGCAATGATCTTTTACATATCATCGCTCGCCACCATAGCTCTCATAGCACATACACGCCAAAATGTGATTTACTTCCTTGTGCGAGCATGCTACAAGACAAAATGTCACATCATATTTGAAAATAAAGGGTATTTACATATTTTTGGTGCTATGCTTCGTTCAAGTCCACTTTTCAATAATTTGAATAAGGAAAACTCTTTTTACCACTCGACCAATCTGTTGATTGGATTGGCTGCTTCCGAGGATCCTCAACTAGCCCCTAGCCCGTTCTTGAGCACCTTCTCACCTGCTTCCTCATCATTCATATTCCTTCTCCTCCTTGACTCCTCCTCTCCTTCTCCATTGGATCCCCTCATCCTCCCGAGGGCCTCCTCCCCCCATGGGGTTTCCTCCTCCCTGAACAATAGAGCTCTCGGAGGCCACCACCTGACCTCGTGGAGGAGCTCGGAATGGCCATTTGCTGCACCATCAAGCTCAGGGAAGATGACAGGTTGTGACAAATGGGTCCGAGTCGCCTAATATGGTGATGGCGGGGCTTAGGCTGATTAGATCCGCCGCCGGTGTGCTTGGAGGTGGCAAGGATGGTGATTCTCATGTTAATAGTGAGAGATTAGTGATTTTGCGGATTTTGATGTTGCATAAGTTGTGTTTGAACATCGCATTAGCATACTTTTCTTGTTACATACACATGGATGTTTTGTTATAGTATGTTTTGATTTGTGTTGCATATGGTGTGTGTGTGTTGCATAAGTGCAAATTTTATGTTGTGTACTACTGGAGTATTGTTGTGGTGGTTTTCTGTTGTTGTTGCATATGGCTTTTTGTGTTGCATGTAATTTTTCATGATTTGTCATATTGGACAGAGATTTATTAATATATACAAAAAAATTATTGTGGCACACATACTCGAGCGTAAGAGAATTATAATTAGAGTCACCACATTCAATAGTCCTGAAAGAGCAACTAATGTGATCATTCTTGTTGAGCTTAAAGGCTAGCGATTGAGGATGGTCTCGGATGACTGTGCGAGAGAGAAAGGAGGCCAGGAAGATAGCAAGTGACAATTCACGAGAAGAAGGGAAGACAGAAGAAGATGGATACATGTTGCCCCAACACCAACTAGGATGACATGGTGTAGGCCAAGGTGGACAGAGCCACTTTCAGTCAGGGCTAAGGGGGTAATTGGTATTAGGAGCTGAGTGTGCAAATCAAAGGGTATGAAGATTAAGGTACAAAATTAAGTATGGCAATAACTAAAAGGACTAAAATTAGAATTTTTCTAGAAGAAAATAGTGATAACCATGTGATAGCAATCTAAGTTACAACTTAAGGCATCTCCAATAGTTCAGTCAGCCTTTTCTTAGGAGTGCTACGTAGAATTTTTGTTGAGTTGAAGGAGAGAGAAGAATGTCTTTCCTTGATGAAGGGATGATCCCTTCACATCTAAGAGATAATTATTTTCTCTGTTGTGCAAGATATCTTCTCTTCGTCATGTTTTTTTCCTATTTGCTTTTAGTCACCACATTTTTTTATTAATGCAAGCATTAATTTTTACATATCATACTAAGAGATAAACCACTATATAATATTTTTTTTTAATTGACACCTCTAAGTAATGTGGAGGGATAAGAGGAGGCTGCCCTCTCTACTATTGGAGATACCCTTACAAGAGGCATTATGATATACATGGTAAAGACGGTTAATTAGAGACTTTGGGCAGTTGTTAGAATAAGGGCGTATGTACAATGGGGTGATGTTAGCCTTCTTTTAGCGAAACCACATAGGATGATTACTGACTTATAAGACAGAGAAAGAAGAGAAATAACTACGTGTTCGCATAGCTAAGAGATGATCTTTTCACATATAGGGGTTTTTAGTTTAATTTTAATCACTAAATAATCTTTTCATACACATATAAATATTAATTACTAGAGATGACACTAATAAGATTATATAACATGTTTTTATTGCTATCTCTATACGACGTGGAAGACACACAAAAAAAGCTGGCTTCCATACCACTATACACGCCCTAACAGGAGTGGCAGATGCTCAGCGTGGGAAAGATCTAATAATTATGTTCTATATTTGCAGCTGCATATTGTGCAGTAGTAGAATAATTTTCAACATAAATAAGAGGAACCTTAATCAGAAAATGGATAGCAGGGGCAATGGTACTACATCACGACACCTGCGTTTTTTCCTCTTATCTTTTTTAAAACTCTTAGTCATTACATTTGGCACTCTCAAGTCCTAAAGTAGTTGAAACTCATCTGACTTCATTTCACAAGCATTTTATTCAATTAAAGAAAATGCTGGCCTCGTCTTTGAGAATTCCAAAAATTAAAGTAAAAGAGCAGGATCTACATGACGAGTTGATGGGTGTAGAAGATTGCATCATATACACGATTCAAAATTCCATGATCTTACACAAACTCAGTTTGCAATAGTTGATAACAATTTAAGGCCCTATTTAGAACGCGATAAAATCCTGTGAAATTCCTGCTTTCCAAACAGGACCCAAGTGGGTAACCATGGAACCTCATTGTCATTGCCACAATTAATTACTGATTCGAAGGTTCAGACAACCGTCTAAGTGATTAAGAAAAAATTCCACTGAATGATCAGACCACCATTTGGACTAAACAAAAGCTGTAAGAATTCATAAGGAAATTTAGAGAAGGAAAACAGAGCAGAGTGAACCTGCAGAAGATGACAGACGAGGTGAAACCAGAGTGATCGGGATATCAAAGAACTGCAGATGATAAGAAACAAGGTGGTCGAGAAAAACAAAAGCAAGACTCGTCAGGTAGCACCACACAAGCACATGAGGTGTATTGACATTCCAATATACATGTACTATATTCCAACCAAACAGGTGGAAAATGTTCTGAATTATAGGAGGTTGAAAAGCCAGAAGGGAACTTAAGTCTTCTAGAACATAAATCAAGTTGCGTATATTGGAAATGGTTGAAATGAAGATAAACATGATAGCCAGGTGAATATTCTGAATAACTCTAGATTTTAGGTAAACATATTGTTTGGTTTCCTACTGAGGTTATGTTCTGATTAATCGGAAGTTCAAGATAAAATCCATTGCCAATAGATGTAAATTAGATGTGTTATTCAGAACCTTATGTAAGTTTCAGTTTTCCCAAAGACAATGCTACCTGATGAGCACCATAACTCATCAACTGCACTCAATAACCATTACACTAATAACATTGAACTGAAAGATGCAATGAGCTGAACTACTTATGAAACAAACATCGTAAACAAATATTAACTGAATTTGAGTTGCCTATGAACAGGTCAGGGTAGTTTATTTTGCGGCAACGAAGATGTAACATCTAAATCTGTCCATGGGACCAATATTCATCTAGTGTGCCAGTACTAACTGTGTCCAGTGTTCAACAATAAGCATCGAGTGAAAACCATGGCAAAACCACTTGATTGAGTCCGACCCAAGTCAGATTAGGGGTAGTCTCGGTCACTTAGAAAAATCTGACATTTCTTAACAGAGGGCATCGAGTGAAAACTATGGCAAAACCGCTTGATTGAGTCCGACCCAAGTCAGACCAGGGGTAGCCTCGGTCACTTAGAAAAATCTGACATTTCTTAACAGAGGAAACTAACAGATAATCACCGCAATAGCATGCAAAATGATATCACATCTTTGCAGTGGCATAAAAAAACCTGCAGTTTTGCAGTGGTATATGTAAAATTCCAGAGTATTGCTGTGGTACAACAGTACAAACAAAAACTCCAATTCTGTAAATATTCAGACTCACAATTGAAACATTTCTTTTTTTTTAAGTAACACAACTGAAACACCGGAAACATATAAACTGACAGTTTATATAGTCCATACCTCTCTCAAACATGTATTTGAGCCATGGAAGCATCTAATACGACAAGAAGGTAGACCATAAAATTGGCAAAGAACAAATACAAACTGTGTAATTACAAATTTGCGAGTACAACAACTTTAGCGACTTATTACATGTTAAGAAATGTTAAGCAATACAATATGTTTAAAATTATATCTTATCGACAGTTCACATTTTATATAACCAGCTTGTACAAGCAACATTAAGAGTATGATAATGACTATTAGCTCTAAACCAGTAAATCTCACTTATACTTTGCATATTAATGAATTAGTACGTACAAGGGCATTAATATAGGCAACACCAGGTTATGGTAATTATTAGGGCTAATAAAATGGGCAGCAAGCATTGGTGCAAAAATATATCAAATTTATCTTTATCACTGAGTAGATAACTTGACATAGAACCAATAGTAACATAATAAACAACAAAGACCAATTGCCAAATATCGATCTTTTGATGGATACATGCAAAACTGGCATACATACAACAAAGTATTGTTAGTGGGATCAAACAAATAGATATGCTAATATTTCTCTAGTTTCTTAACTAGCAACATTTCTGGAGAATGATCACCAGTAAACTTGTCACTGAAGTTAAACTTAAGTGGCATTTTGTTAAATAGGTACTTATATAGTGCTATTTTAACTTGTAACCATGATACTCACAAGTCATAACCTCAGCAAGGGATTACACAGACTAAAAAGGTAAAAACAGATAATACAAACCAGTGCAGCATTTATGGAACAATGATACAAATCAACTAGTTGCAAGAGCTAGATCCAAGAGCATATTTGTATGTTTTTCCAGCTAGAGCCTAGAGCAATGATAGTCTTTCAAAAGCACATGATCGAAATTCAATAGCAGAAGTGTATTGTTTCTTTGCATCCATAATGAAAATTGCATAAAGTTGTGCAACCTTGATGAATAATCAGAGCAACCATATCCAGATAATAATAGAAAACTCGAAAACATGGTATAATTCCAGCCTCACAAAACAAATAAGCTTCACTACGTACAATATGAATTTCACACCCTGCTATAGAAGCAAACTGAACAAAAGGGGTAAGTAAAAGCTACAAACAGAGAAGGTACCAACTCAGATGCAAAGATAACTCCCACTGGAAAAGGTGTGGCCAACCTCATTAAATTGGGCGGTGCTGTTGATGGCTGGGGAGAGTTTGATGCCAGACAATGTGAATGGCCCTTGGTAAGCAAACTTCACCATCCCAACAACCTCTAGTTCACCATCCTTGGAGTCCTGATCTACAGGCATCCGCGCTCTCAACCGCCCAGCAGGACCTTTCAGAGGAATGTCTGAGATGTGCCACCTGAGCTCCCTCTCTGCCCGGTTCAACACAGCCTTGGGAGAAACATTAAGCAGAGTTGGGTCCACAGGAAGCTTAACAACGAACGTAACATTGCTCAGAGGCTGCGGCAACATTGGGTTCGACGCATAGTGTATCATCACCGAGAGCAATGTTCCACTATGGCGCTTTACAAGGCGTATCCTCAAAGGGAGAGGTGAGTGCTTGGGAAGGAAGCTGTATTTCATGATGGGGATGGGCTCCTCCTTTGATGGTGTCCTTCACATGGAACAGGCCATTCTCGAGGTTACTCAACACAGTACTCTGCAAGGCGGCCCTCTTCATTCCAGAAGTACCCTCAAGCCGGAATGAGAACTCTGTCTCCCTCCCTGCTGCCTTCTTTGGTGGTAATGTTCGCAGGAAGATTGTACCTTTCAAACCAACCCGTGCAAGAATAGACTCCTTGAATTCTGCGTTGATCTCCTCCACAATGTACAACTCTGGGACGGTCATCTCTGTGCTCTTGGTCACCAATAAGTTCTCCAGCGGCGAACCACCAGCTGAATTTGGTGCCTGCCCACCACTCATGGCTAGCAGCTCAAGACCAGTGAGGCTCTTGTCCTTGTGATCCTTCTTCGTTGTGGTAACAAACTCCGAAGCATCTAGTCCACCCCCAAATGGCGCATTGAACCCTTCAAATGCCTCAGCCAGTGAAGCTTCCTCATTGCCAAATTCAATTCCACCGTAGTCACCCTCAAATCCCTCAACCCCAATAAATGTCGCTTAGTCGCCTCAGCTGGTGGCAAAGTCGTGACCTCCAACCCAGCAAGTGCAGCCGTAGGATCAGCAACCACAAGGGCAGTCTCTTTGTTCTTCTTGAACCCACCCACCAATGCCTCCTCTGGCTTGTTAACCATGTCGCTAGCTGCAAAGGGATCCTTCTCCATGGGGGGGCGCCTCCTCAGGAGGCGCTTCATCCCCAGTAGTCGCAGCAGCTGCAGGTGCAATGTTAGATGCGGAGAACTCGTCGCCTGCAGCGAGGGTCTGCTGGGGGAGCTCGAATGAAGCGCCGTTGAAGGCATCACGGGCGGCATGGCGGTCCTGGGCGAGGTGCTCGACGGTGGGCCAGGAATCAGCGCCACGAGCGCGGGCCTCGGCGTCTGGGGAGGCGTTGACCATGCGAGCGAGGTTGTCGCCATGGATGGTAGCGAGGATCTGGGAGAGGCGTACGGAGCCGACGCCGTGGAGGACGAGGTCGAGGGCGAGGTAGACCTCGGGGTACTTGCGATGCACCTTCTCGGGGGTGACGTCGACGCCGCGGCAGGCGGCGACGACGACGGAGACAGCCTGGTTGACGGCGTCGGCGACGGCGAATGCGTGGACGGCGGGTGAGGCGTGGTCGGAGGCGGTGGTGACGCCGAGCACGTAGATGGAGTTCACGAGGCGGTACACGACGCGGTACTGCGACTCGACGCCCACCACGAGCTGCCCCGAGCCGGCTGCGAGCGGGTCGTCGCCGATGGCGTCGAGCGAGGCGGACGCGGAGGCCGGCTGCTGCTTGCCGCGGGCGAGGTGGAGGCGCGCGAGGCGGAAGGCGGAGACAGCGGCGAGGGCGCGGGAGACGGGGAACCAGGAGCGCGTCTGGAGGAGGATGTCGGGGCCGTTCACCGGCTGTAGGGAGATCGCGAGGCACGCCATCGCGGCGGTCGCCGGCGGCGAGGCGGATCTGGGGCGGCGAGGGCTAGAGTCCGGATCTGGGGTGGGGGAGAGAGGGGTGGTGAGCTGGTTTTGTGAGATCTGGCGGTGGGTGCAGGAAGTAGAGGAAGGAGACGGGTGCAGGGGGGGAGGGCGTGGACTTGGTGCAGGGAATGGAGATGCTGGGACAGCCGGCTCAGCCCCCCATATTTCTTTCCACTCCAGCAAAACCCCTAAATCTCAGTCCTCATATTTCCCTCTCTTATATTTTATTAACTTTTAATTTTTTTCCACTTAATTTCTCCCCCACCACCTCATACCCGAACCCCTCTGTCCCTCTCCCCGAGCTCCACGCCGGGCTCCCTCGCCGGGCTCCCCCGCCACGCCCCTCGCCCGGCCCCTCGCCGCTGCCTCTCCCAGCTCCCCCACGGCGCCCCTCGCCCGGATCCCCCACCGTGCCCCTCGCCACGCACCTCGCCTGGCCCCTCGCTCGGACCCTCGCCGCGCCCCTCGCCGCCGTGGCCCTGCTCCACCGCAACAGCAGCAGCCGGCGGCCAATCTCCTGGCTTGAGCTCCCCGCCGCTCCCCTCGCTTGCCTCCGCCACCGCGCCCCTCGCCCGACCCCTCGTCCGGCCCCTTGCCGCCGCGGTCCTGCTCCACGGCAACAACAGCAGCAGCCGCCTCCAGCTCCTCCACCGCGGCGGCCCCCTCTCCCAGGTTCGCGAATGTCTCTCTCTCTCCCTTACTCCGGATCTGCGCGACGGCGGGACCTCCTCAGCTCGGCTCACGGCGGCAGCTAAACGGGTCGGAGGGGAGGGCAGGAGAAGAACCTTGCAGATGGCACGAGTGGAGCCTTCCGCCGCCCGGACGTTGGCGCCGTTGTAGCGATGGGGGTCGTCGACCAAGCCCCTAGGGATGGGGGGGCGTCGAGGGAGGGATGGGGGCGCGGAGAAATGGGGGCAGGGGTGGGGGCTTTGCTGGAGATAGTTTTTTTCTCACTTTTCCTACTTTATCCGGATGGGGGCTTGGATAGGGGGCTTGCTAGAGATGCTCTAAGAGCACAATTACGAATGTTTTTAAAAACAAATAGACTAATCACAGTCGTCAGAAAAAAGAATGTAAATATCGATCACTTCCCTGAGCCACTCGATAAAATCTCGTCCCTCTCTCCATCCTACGTAAATTCTTTCAACTTCCTCCCTTCTTCAATCCTATCCAATTCATATCGCCCTTAACTTCCTGCCCATCACCATCTCTTTCTTGGCTCTGACGAGCCACCCAGTTATCCACCCCGTGCATCTACCTCCCACCGTCACATGAACCACTCGCATAGTCATCATCTCTACCACTGCTGACGCCACCTCCTACCCTCCCGCCTTCCAACTTCATCTTCGGCGGCCGCTGCCGCAAGATGCGTTGCCACCACCCTCCACCTTATCAACCTACACTAATGCACCGCCCCATCCTTGGTCTGTCGCACCCCGTCAGTCTTACCTCTAAGTCTGGGGAGCATGAGTGCATCTTCGGCGCTGATGGCACCCTACCCCAAACCCCTAACCTCTCTAGCGAAGTGATGAGGACATCCCTAACACCGATATAACCATATCTCCACAATTACAGGGTCCAATGACACGACCTCGAACACGTCAACTTAATTACCAGGTAATTTCGTTTCTTAGAGCTCCATCATTTTCTATGAACTCCATGATGTTGCCTAAAGGAGATGATCTTATATTACTCGGGAACTTGGGCTCAAGTGAGGATAAGGATGACATCGCTACAAGGAACAAGAAGAGAGATGTTGAGTTGCTGTCAAGTTATTTCAAGACTTTGAAGCCACTATGATGGAATATGAAGACTTCGACAAAATATACAAGCTTCCACTTTGTATTTTCGCCCATAATTAGCACATTGTGCTGCACCACCTCAAATTTGGGCCAAGCCCATATAATTTCAGATTTAGTTAAGATAGGCAAGTTTTAGAGTCCGTATTCGAGGGGAATTAGGTTTTAGAGGCTGTTCCGGATCCCTACCTTAAGGACCACTAAAATCCTCTCAAACCCTCCTTAAATACACCCCTTAGGCCTCCTGTAGGACTAGGGTTTCATTGAGTTGTTTAGCTACTACTACAATTTCGCATCTACAAGTCGTATAGGACTACCGTCTTGTTCAGATCGCCAGTGGAATCCCAAATTCGTTCTTCTAGCCTTTTGCCAATTTAATACTATAATTTCAGATTGCATATTACCACAGTTCTTGCTGGTTCTTCGGTTACTTGTAGGAACTTAAACATCGTTGTTCAGAGTGATCTTGCCCACGGCAAGGTAGATTGGCTTAGCTATTGCTAAGGCGTATTGTCGCATACGGTATAGTCGGATCGTCAAGGTCAACCTCCACTAAATCGATAGCTACCTTCATCTCATCGAAAGATCGGGCCAACCGTCTCACCATGAAGCCTCGACGATATCCCGCATCACCGTAGTAGTAGAAGATGAAGGGGGCTGATAGAGGGAAAAAAATCTAAGGTGGTTGAAATTATCTTAAGAAGAAGAAGAGGGTTGATAGAGGAAAAAGATGGCTGAAACCTGTGCTCTAGCAGTTCTGTTTCATAAAACAAAAGAGCACAACTGCAAATCACCAAAAGGTAAAAGGAAAACATGATTGAAAGGAGATGCTTGAATTTACAAAGTATCACTTGGGATGAAGGTGAACAAAAAGTCCAGATTACTAGAAAATGAGACTTAATTGTTGTACACTTTGTTGGAATTATATGGGTTAGGCCCATTAAACAATTTTGATAATTCTAATAAATCCCAGAGGCCCATTCATGCATGGCAAGTGGTGGAACTTTAGTCCCACATTGCTAGTGGAGAGGGAGTTACACCAACATATAAGGCTTGGTTTTCTACCCTCCACTAAGAGCTTAAGAAGAGGATTGATTCACGCGTGCTCCTCCTCCTCTGCCGCCCGCCTCGCCCGCGCGCCTGTCATGTTTCGTGAACGAGCCGAGCCGGGCTCGGACCAATGTCGAGCGTGCGCGTTGTCTTCTTTTTGCTGTGCGTGAGTGGTTGGAAGATGAGAAGCTGTCACCTCCTCATCTCCTCCCATCATGGATCAGTTACTCATTACTTGTATATAAGAGGTCACTCCTCCCACAGATGAATGTAATACAGACAGTCACAACTCCTCCAAAGTTCCAAAGTTTTGCGCTGCTTAGGTTTTCCTCATCTCGGAAAGTCGCGTGCACTGGCCGCACCGGGAGAGCAGGCCTCCGAAACCTCCGTCTTTGAAGACTTGCATGAGTAAGGGCGAATAAGGTTTTTGGGGAGCGTTCGCGCGACTGCTTGCTATTCCAATTACTTCACCTCGTCATCGACTACTTCAACTCGTCATCGACTACTTCATCTTCATGGCTTCAAACGACTCCGACGTCAACGCCGCTGCTGCGAGGACTGCTTCACCTGTCTCGTATGTGTTCTTGTTCCTACCGTTAGGGGTCCTTCTCGGTTCTATGATGCTTCATTTTAAGATATATTTGCTAGGTTTCATGTGTATACTCGGTAGTATATCTAGAATGTTTATTACAGGTGTCTCATTTAATCTGCCCACAATATTTGTCATGCTTTACCTATTCTCTTTCTGGATTAAATTTAGTAGAAAATTGTTCTCATTTTCAACAATCCAAAAACCTTATAATAGGCAATTTTCATCAACTGGCTTTGCTGCGACCCTGAAACCTCCTGTATTCGAGGGTGCGAATTACAAAGGTGGCGTGCCAGGGCGGTGCTCTGGCTTACGGCCATGAACTGTTTTCATGCCTTCAAGGGCAAACCTGAAGGGACGCTTTCTCCTCAACAGGAGGAAGCGTTCGAGGTTGCTGATAATCTCTTTAGAGGTGCTGTGATCAGCGTTCTTGGCGACAATATTGTCGATGCTTACATGGCTTTTTTTAATGGCAAAGATATGTGGGATGCTCTCGAGGCCAAGTTTGGGGTCTCGGATGCAGGCAGTGAATTGTATATCATGGAGCAGTACCATGATTATAGAATGGTCAATGACTGTTCTGTGGTTGAACAAGCTCATGAGATACAATCACTTGTGAAGGAACTCGAGCACTTTAAATGTGTGTTACCGGACAAATTTGTAGCCGGGGGGCATTATTGCCAAGCTTCCACCTTTGTGGAGGAATTTTGCCACTTCTCTGAAACATAAGAGACAAGAGTTTTCCGTTGTGGATCTCATTGGGACTCTTGATGTTGAAGAGAAGGCGAGGGCGAAGGACACACGTGCTAGAGGACCTGAGGGAAATTCGAGTGCCAATGTGGTGCAGAAAAGGAACTTCCAATCCCACAAGATGAAGAACAAGAACAAGTTCGAGGACAAGAACAAGTTCGAGGGCAAGAACAAGGCCTCACAGTCTACCAACTTTAAAAGGAAGAGGACTGATAAGAAACAAGGAGCATGCCATGTCTGCGGTGATCCTGGGTATTGGGCTAAGGACTGCAAGAACCGCTATGACAGGCGACAGCTTGGGAAGAGCGACAAGACTGCTAACATGATTATTAGCGACACTGAGATGAAGACAGCTGGGTATGGTAAATTTCCTAGTGCTCTTTCAGTATGTCATTCTATTGAATGGTGGATTGATACCGGGGCTAATATTCGTGTGTGTGCTGATATCTCCATGTTTTCTTCTTACCAGGTCGCAAGGGCTTCATCCATGCTGATGGGAAACGGATCACATGCTTCTGTTCATGGTGTTGGCACGGTTGATCTGAAGTTTACTTCGGGAAAGATCGTACGGCTGAAGAACATGCAGCATGTCCCCTCCATCAATAAAAATCTCATCAGCGGCTCTCTTTTGTGTCGAGATGGTTTTAAGTTGGTTTTCGAGTCCAATAAAGTTGTAGTGTCTAAGTATGGACAATTTATTGGTAAAGACTATGAGTGTGGAGGTTGTTCCGCTTATCCTTATCAGATCTTTGCAACAGTATTGTTAATCATGTTTGCAATGAAAGTGAATCGAACATTTGGCATTCATGACTTTGTCACATCAATCTTGGTTGCATGACGCGGCTAGCCAATATGAATTTAATCCAAAAATTCACCATTATCAAAGGTTCTAAATGCCAAGTTTGTGTGCAAGCAAAGCAACCCCGCAAGCCTCAAAAGCATGCGGCAGCAAGGAACTTGGCACCATTACAGCTCATATATTCAGATCTCTGTGAGATGAATGGTGTGTTGACAAAGGGTGGAAAGAGATATTTCATGACATTGATAGATGATTCTACTAGATATTGCATGGTATATCTGTTGAAATCAAAAGATAAGGCTTTACACTACTTTAAAATATATAAAGCTGAAGCAGAAAATCAACTTGATAGAAATATCAAAAGGGCTAGGTCGGATCGTGGTGGAGAGTATTTTTCTAAAGAGTTCAGTTTATTCTGTGAGGAACATGGTATAATCCATGAGAGGACACCTCCTTATTCGCCCTAGTCAAATGGGGTTGCCGAAAGAAAGAACCGCACTCTAACTGATTTGGTTAACGCCATGTTAGACACAACGGGTCTCTCCAAGGCATGGTGGGGAGAGGCTATATTGATTGCATGTCATGTCCTAAACAGGGTTCCTACAAAGAATAAAGAGATGACTCCATTCGAGGAATGGGAGAAGAAAAGACTAACAAATTCTTACTTACGAACCTGGGGTTGCTTGGCGAAAGTCAATGTGCCAATTCCCAAGAAGCGTAAGCTTGGACCAAAAACCGTGGATTATGTTTTTCTAGGCTATGCTTTTCATAGCCTTGGATATGGATTTTTAATAGTGAAGTCTGAGGTACCCGACATGCACATTGGCACAATCATGGAGTCCAACGATGCGACTTTCTTTGAGGATATTTTTCCGATGAAAGGTATGCCTTGCTGTCGGCGGCACGGGAACCAGGGTTCCCTAAACCGTTGGCAAAGGGCCAAACTTGATGCCACA